>OY740792.1:12751198-13026198 GCA_963514005.1 Raja brachyura | reverse complement strand
CTAGCCTCTCCCCATAGCTTAGACCCCCAAGCCCTGGCAGCATCCTTGGAAATCCTCTCTGCACTTCGAGTTCAAATCTGACCATGCCAGCTATGAATGTTAAATTCAACCAACAATCTGGAATGATATGAAAAATTAGTCATTTAGTAACGTGACTATGTTGATAGCCAATTGTCCTTCGCTAATATCCTCAAGGATGAATTCTGCAATTCTTGCCTAGTTTAACTGATATGTGAATCCAGAGTCCTTAACATTGTTGGCTCTTTAGTTGATTTTACTGTAGATATACAGTGACGGAACAAACCCTTCAGCCCACCGAATCCACACCGACCAGCGATCCCCGTACACTAGCACTATGCCACATACATTTGGACTAACTTACAATTCTTACTGAAGCCAATTAGCCTACAAACCTTTGGAATGTGGGAGGAAACTGGAGCTCCCGGAGCAAACCCACGCAGGTGACGGGGAGAACGTACAAACTCTGTAGAGGCAGTGCCGAAGTCAGGATTGAACCCGGGTCTCTGGCCCTGTAAGGCAGCAAGTCTACCGCTGCGCTACTCTGCAGCCCTCAAATCTAATCAGAGGAAAGACTACACAGGAATACAATCAAGCTGACCATGGTGCGCAGATAGAGGACAAAGGTTACAGCATTTAGTGCATTGAAGTCCAATAAAGTCAAATTAAAGATAGTTCCAGTGAGATGGACGAGAGGTCAGGACTGCACTCTAGCTGATGACAGGACCGTCTATTTGTCTAATTAAGTTACATTCTCTTTCAATGCACCAATATGCTCAGTGGCACTTAACGAGAACAAACCCTTTGTTCCTCTCAGCCTTTCATGTGGCAAGAAGGAAGCACAATGTCGCCTCTCTACGGGTTAAGGGGTTCCTAAAGGCTTTTAACTTGGATCTTGCATTCGTGGCCCGTACTTCTGAGCTCCTCCAGAAGCGGAAATGTTTTGCTCCATGTTTTGGCGCACAGGAATGATTTACAACAACAATTTGTATGTGTTTTGGGTGGCTTTGGTTGAGGGTTTGGAGTGCGGGCCAGGATACTGATAGAATTAATTAAATAGCTGTCTCTGTTGCCAGGACTAGTGAGTCTGAGCTATAGGGAGAGGTTGAGCGCGTGTACGTGTTGCGTGTGTACGTGTCTTGTCTCCAACACATCCCATCACGGACGGCACAGTGGCAGAGTTGCTGCTTTACAGTGCCAGAGACCTGACTGCAGGTGCTGTCTGTACCGAGTTTGCATGTTCTCCGTGTGATCGCGTGGGTTTTCTCCGGGTGCTCGGGTTTCCTCCCATATTCCAAAGGTGTGCAGGTTTGAACGTTAGGTACACAAAAATGCTGGAGAAACTCAGCGGGTGCAACAGCATCTATAGAGCGAAGGAAATAGACAACGTTTTGGGCAGAAACCCTTCTTCAGACAGGTTTGAATGTTAATTGGCTTCTGTAAATTGTCCCTAGTGTGTGTAGGGTAGAATTAGTATGCAGCGTGATAGTTGGTCAGCATGGACTCGGTGGGCTGAAGGGCCTGTTTCCATGATGTACCTCTAAACTAAGCTAAACATCCTATGGCAGCGCATCCCATATAGCCACCATTCTCTGTGTGGAAAATAGTTGCCCCCTAGATCCCCTTTAATTTATTTTTCCTTCTCATCTTAAATCTATGCCCTCTCATTTTAGACTCCTCCACCCTAAATGAGTACCATCACCTCTCATACATTATAAATCTTCTGTAAGTTCATTTCCTCAAGCTGCTGCACTGGAATCAAATTGCAGGACAGTGGAATTAAATGAATGGTTCTTTCAAAGATCTAGCACAGGTACAATGGGCTGAATGGCCTCTTTCAACATCGGGTGAGCTTATTCTTCAACATTTTTAGGGTTGCACTTGTTGGATTTGGTGAGTCTTCTAGCTCGTACTTGGACCATGTACAGTAATTAGTCTGACCACGCTACATCTAGACTCTCCACCTGCCTCCTTAACCTCTGGAAATCGACAGTGTTTATTGTCTAAGTGCAAGATTTACAGCCTACACACACATTTCAAGCGTTATTTGGGATCTTTGTATTCTAAGTGCTTTCTAACGGAAATCGCTAACATCAAGAGCAGAATAAAGCTATAGAGAAATACATAAAAACTTATAGTGCATCAAATTGCTGTCTCCCGCAGTGACAAGTCTAATCACTTCCATTTGTTCCATACCAGTGATGCCAAACAAACTCCAAAGGGAATCATGGTTTGCCTTTCCAGCTGATAGTTATTTTAAGTTATGTTTACAGTGTGCATGTTGATTAGAGGTTCCTCATTCATTCCTTTGCTCGGACTGACTCAAAAGGGAATATTTGTTTAATAATTTTCTCTTTTGTGTCCTAGCCCTGCCAATGCATGTTTCATAATGTAGGAACATACAACAGAACAGCCCACAATGTATGTGCTGAGCATGATACCAAGTTAAACCGATCACCACTGCCTGTACGTGATCCATATCCATCTATTCCCTGAACTTCCATGTGCCTTTCTAAACGCCTCTTAAACATCACTAATCAATAATGTTTTATTATTACTGTTTAATGTGTTATGTGCCATTCCTAACTGTCACTGTATGTCATGTTGTCACTTGCGGGTGGAACACCAAAGCAAATTCCTTGTATGTGAATACTTGGCCAATAAACTTATTCATTCATCTGCCTCCACCGACACTCCTACAATGCGTTCCAGGCCCCCATCACTCTATGTTGGGGACACAAATATTGTGAGCAATTTTGGGGACCATATCTGAGGAAGGATGTGCTGGCTCTAGAGAGGGTCCTGAGGAGGTTTACAAGAATGATCCCAGGAATGAGTAGGTTAACCTATGATGAGCGTTTGTCAGCACTGGGCCTCTACTCGCTGTAGTTTCGAAGGATGAGGGGAGAGGACCTCATTGAAACGTACAGAATAGTGAAAGGCTTGGATAGAGTGGATGCGGAGAGGATGTTTCCGCCAGTGGGAGAGTCTAGGACTAGAGGTCATAGCCTCAGAATTAAAGGATGTTCTTTAGGAAGGAGATGAGGGGAAATTTCTTGAGGGTGGTGAATCTGTGGAATTATTTGCCACAGAGGCTGTGGAGGCCAAGTCAGTGGATATTTTTAAGGCAGAGATAGATAGATTCTTGATTTTATCTGGCTGGTGAGGTCTGTCCTCACCTTCTCCATCATGGTCTGGTCTGGCTCAGCCACCAAGCACGACACCCAGAGGCTGCAGCAAATTGTCCGATCAGCTGAGAGGGTTATTGGATGCAACCTTCTCTCCATTGATGAACTGTACACTGCAAGGGCCAGTGAGAGAGCGGGTAAGATCATCTCTGACCCCTCTCACCCTGGCCACAAACTCTTTGAATCACTTCCCTCTGGAAGGCGACTCCGGACTGTCAAAGCTGCCACAGCCAGACATAAAAACAGTTTTTTTTCCACGTGTAATAGCTCTACTCAACAACCAAAAATCTGTCGCCTCCTTTTGCTCTGGTATTTTATTTAATTCACATGTTTAATCGATAATGTTTTTTTAAAAAAAAAAATATTTTTTTATTAGAGTAGGTAAGCAGTGAATTAGCAAACACATATTATGATAGCAATATTTCATGTACAACAATCATACATTATTAATATTATCAAATGAATCATTTTGTCTCTAATAAAATTTTATTTAATAAAAAGAGAGAAAAACAGAGAAAAATAAAATAAAAATCAAAAAGAAATCATAAAGAATGGAATGATTTACCATTAATACATCATTGGAGATAAGATCAAGGAATATAGAATATAACTTTTCATCTAATCCTGAGTCCAAGTTTCCGTTAGGGTTCCCCGCTGAACCGATCTACCCTTTTAAGTAATCAATGAAAGAAGACCATATTCTAACGAAAACTTCTTGTTTGTCCATTAGGGCAAATCTGATCCTTTCGAGGTGTAGGGTCTCCGACATTTCCGAAATCCGCATTTTAATTGTGGGGGATATAGGGCCTTTCCAAAATTTTAATATTAATTTCTTCCCAATTATTATACTGTATCGATAATGATTTATTATTAATGTTTAATGTTTTATGTGTTATTTCTAACTGTCACTGCATGTCGTGTTGTCTCTTGTGGGTGGAGCACCAAGGCAAATTCCTTGTATGTGAATAAACCTGGCCAATAAACGCATTAATCAATTAATCAATTAATTAGTTCATTCATTAGTACAAGTGTCAGAGGTTATGGGGAGAAGGCAGGAGAATGGGGTTAGGAGGGAGAGATAGATCGGCATGATCGATGGGCAGAATGGCCTAATTCCTCTCTTATCACTTATAACCTTATGTTACAAAAGCTTGCACTGCACATCTCCATTATACCTCCCCCCCCTCTCACATTTTGCACACTAGTTTGGATATTTCCACCCTGGGAAAAATGTTCTGACTGTCTACCCTATCTATGCCTCTCACAATTCTATACACTTCTATCAAGCTCCCACTCAACCTTCTATGTTCCAGAGAAAACAATCCGAGTCTGTCGAACCTCTTCCTGCAGCGGAAACCCTCTAATCCAGGGAAAGCATCCTGACAAACCTCCTCTGCACCCTCTTCAAAGCCTCTCCATCTTTCCTGTAATGGGGTGACCAGAACGGCATGCAATACTCTAAATGCAGCTTAACCAAAGTCCTATCGAGCTATCAGAAAGGCAGATAGAGTTCATGACTTAACCACTAGCTAAACATCTAGCCTTTGGCACAGACCCCGGGCACATACCTGCTCATCTATTTACCCTCATTTTATAAATGGGGACCGGATTCAGAAATCGGAGATGCCAAAGGACTTGGGAGTGTTGGTGCAGGATTCCCAAAAAGTTCATCTGCAGGTTGAGTCCATGGTAAGGAAGGCAAATGCAATGTTAGCATTAATTTCAAGGGGGAGAGAATATAAAAGCAAGGATATAAACTGAGGCTCTGTAAGACGCTGGTCAGACAGCATTTGGAATATTATGAGCAGTTTTCGACTGCATATCTGAGCAAAGGTGCACTAGCATTGGAGAGGATCCAAAGCAGGTTAATGGGAATGTTGTGGGGATGATCGGGTTTGACGGCTCTGGGCCTCCACTCACTGGAGGTTAGAAGGATGATGAGGGGGGGGGGGGAGATCTCATAGAGTCATAGAGTGGTACAGTGTGGAAACAGGCCCTTCTGCCCAACTTGCCCACACCAGCCAACATGTCCCAGCTATACTAGTCCCACTTGCCTACATTTGGTCCATATCCCTCCAAACCTGTCCTATCCATGTATCTCATTGAAACTTACCGAGTAATGAAAGGTCTTGATAGAGCGGACGTGCATAAGATGTTTCCAGAAGTAGGACAGTTAAGAACCAAGTGTTACAGCGGCATAGGATATCGATGAGACTGTGCCTGGAATATTGCGTGTGATTCTGGTCTCCGTACTATAGGAAAGATGTGACTAAGCTAGAGGGAGGGGGGGGGGGGGGGGTGCAGGAAACATTCACAAGGATGGTATCAGGACTGGGGGACTTGAGGTATGAGGGGGGATTGGATCGAATGGGACTGTGAATGTCTGAAGGATATTTGGACAGATTTATGAACAGACGATGTTTAGAGCGATATGGGCCAAATGGGACCAGCTGAGAAAGCCAACTTGGCCGGCATGGACGAGTTGGGCCGAAGGGCCTGTTTCCATGCTGGGTAACTCTATTGCTCTCTGAAACATGCACAGCCATTGGGATAGTACTAGAGGTGAGGAATGACACAGTATTGTTGGAGCTGTGAGGTAACAGGCCTCTTAGCTGTGCCACTGTGTCATGTATTCTACTGATGATCAGATAATCTCCTTTAGTATGGTCATTTTAGGTAGATAAATACTTTATCCGAGCACGAGGAACAGCGTCCTGGGATCTCTTTGGAATAGTGGCAGCCCAACCCCTGCGACCATGTTAAACCCACAATGCTTGTCGCAAGGGAGTTTCAGGATTATAGGTCAATGCATATGACATATCTGAACGCACAAACCTTTGTTATGCTTCATTACGCCTTGTTCCTGCACAGATGCTGCTTCCCTTTTGAAGGCCTTATCAACTTTTGAAAAAAATTCTACTTGACATCTTACTCGACTGATTAGGAGTGCTGCAATCACTCACCTTTAAGAGTGTGTCGGAGGCAGGCCTTTGTACAGCAGAGATTTCAGAATTATCCTTAATTCTGGCCACACACGCATTTCACTCCTGCCATCAGGAAGAAGATATAGAAGCTTGAAAACTGTAACGTCCAGGTTCAGGAACAGCTTCTTCCCAACAGCCATCAGGCTATTAAATACTACAACCTCCAAATAAGCTTTGAACTACATAGAATTGGGGCCATTGGCTTTGTCTATTTGCACTATTATAGTTTGTGCTTATGTTTTTACTATTACTAAAACAAACACTATGATGTGTTTATGTGTGTGTATGCATGTATGTGTGTATGTGTGTGCGTGCGTGTATGTGTGCGTGTGTGTATAAAATGCTGGAGTAACTCAGTGGGACAGGCAGCATCTCTAGTGAGAAGGAATGGGTGACGTTTCGGGACTGAAGAAGGGTCTCGACCAAAAATGTATCCGTTCCTTCTCTCCAGAGATGCTGCCTGTCCCGCTGAGTTACTCCAGCATTTTGTGTCTCCACACACACACACACACACACACACACGCGCGCACACACACACACACACACACACGCACACACACGCACACACACACACACACTGCTGCAAGTAAGAATTTCCTTCTTCTGTCTGGGATATTTGACGATAAAACACTCTCGACTCATGGCTCTTGATTAGTTCATGCAAGAGTCTGTGATGAAGGTCAAATACCATGACTATCTCAATTGATTCAATTTGTGCAAGTTGCAGAACAGAAGTGGTTAAAGAAACGGAGATAGACGGAGATGGTGCTTGGGATGTTAAAGTCCGCAGCTGAAATGAAGCATCATATTTAATTGAGCACATTCTACCGCATATGCATTTGTGAACGTGCCATCCCCTAATAAAGGTAGCCCATGGCCGAATTGTTATCTGCTTGCCTTGGGCTATTTCACCATTGCCTGGTCCCCACTGTCCAGCTCCTTGTGAATGTGATTTGAGTTGTATTCCAAAATAATAAACGAGAAGCCCAAGCCTGTCATTAGGTGTCTACCAGTAAGATTAGCTCTCAGTAAAGTAGGGTATATCTGGTTTAGGATGTTGCAGATGCTGGTTTGAACTGAAGATAGACACAAAGAGCTGGAGTAACTTAGCGGGACAGGCAGCATCTCTGGAGAGGAGGAATGGGTGAAGTTTTGGTATGAAGACCCTTCTTCATACCCTTTTCGAGCCGAAATGTCACCCATTACTTCTCTCCAGAGATGCTGCTTATCCCGCTGAGTTACTCCAGAATTTATGTCTATTTACCTGATTTAATTTAGTTTAGGGATACAGCGCCGAAACAGGCCCTTCGGCCCACCGAGTCGGTGCCAACCAACGATCCCCATACTGCAGACTAACACTGTACACACCACTAACATACACATGCCTGGGACAATTTACAATTTTACCGAAGCTACTTAACCTACAAACCTGCACGTCTTTGGAGTGTGGGGAGGAGTCCGGAACACCTGGAGAAAACCCATGCAGGTCACGGGGAGAACGTCCAAACTCCATACAGAGAGCACCTGTGGTCAGGATCGAAGCCGGGTCTCTGCCGTTGTAAGGCAGCAAATCTACTGCTGCACCACTGTGCCACCACCTTGTGTTCTCTTCTCCTGCTTTAAAAAGCAGTTTTATTCAGTTGTGATCATATCATTGTCTGACCTCCCCAGCCCTGCCTGTAATACATGGTTAGCTGCTATGATGAGTCCTCCATGCACATATAATGACACAAAAATCTGATACATTTTGGTCCGTCCTAAACTTCGCAGTCCAAGGGGATTTCTAAATGGAGAGAGAATCCAGAAATCGGAAGTGCAAAAGAGCTTGGGAGTGCTGGTGCAGGACTCCCTAAAAGTTAATCTGCAAGTTGAATGGGTAGCAAGGAAGGCAAAATTCAACCGTCTGAAGAAGGGTTTCGGCCCCAAAAGTTGCGTATCTCCTTCGCTCCTTAGATGCTGCTGCACCCGCTGAGTTTCTCCAGCCTTTTGTGTACCCAAGGCATATTCAATGCTAGCATTTATATCAAGAGGACTGGAATACAAAAACAGAGATGTAATGCTGAGGCTCTATAAGGCGCTGGTCAGGCCGCGTTTGGAGTACTGTGAGCAAATTTTAGGCCCCGTATCTGAGGAGGGATGTGTTGGCTCTGGAGAGGGTCCAGAGGAGGTTTACAAGAATGATCCCAGGAATGAGTGGGTTAGGATATGATGAGCGTTTGACAGCACTGGGCCTCTACTCGCTGGAATTTAGAAGGTTGAGGGGGAACCTCATTGAAACTTACAGAATAATCAAAGGCATAGATATAGTGGATGTGGAAAGGATGTTTCCACTGCTGGGAGAGTCTGGGACCAGAGGTTAGCCCCAGGGCGCTCTTTTGGAAAGGAGGTGAGGAGGAACTTCTTTAGCCAGAGGGTAGTTAATCTGTGGAACTCATTGCCACAGAGGGCTGTGGAGGCCAAGTTAGTGGATGTTATTAAGGCAGAGGCAGACAAATTCTTGATTAGAACAGGTGTTAAGGGTTATGGGGAGAAGGCAGGAAAATGGGATTATGAAGCAGTGATCGGCCATGATTGAATGGTGGAGTAGACCCGAATGGGCCGAATTCTACGCCTATAACTTGTGAACTTGTGATACCTGCAAGTGTGTGCTGCTGACAGTCACGTTCCAAGGTGGAAAGGTACTGGGTGAGGATTGCACTGATACTTGGCATGGGCACAGAAAGGCTTTATGGGGAAACCGCCAAACCTTTCCTATTCCATGTCCCAGTCCAAGTGTTGTTTAAATGCTATAATTGTACTCGCCTTTACCACTTCCTCTGGCAGCTCATTCTACCCTCTGTGCAAAAAGAAGTTGTCCTTCAGGTTCAATTGAAACTGGTCTTAATACCTACACCGTCTATTTTTAGATTCCCCTACCCAAGGGAAAAGACTGTGGCTATTCACCTTGTCTATGTCCCTCATGATGTTATACACCTCTGTAAGGCCATCCCTCAGCTGCCTTTTCTCCTTGGAAATAAAAATTCTAGCTTATCCAGCCTCTCCTAATTTAGACAAGGGAATTAAATGTGACATCTCCAAGTCTGCGGATGACACAACGTTGGGTGGCAGTGTGAGCTATGAGGAGGATGCTATGAGGCTGCAAGGTGACTTGGATAGGTTGGGTGAGTGGGCAGATGCATAGCAGATGCAGTATAATGCGGATAAATGTGAGGTTGTACACTTTATGGTAAGAAAAGGAAGGCAGATTATTATCTGAATGGTGTCAGATTAGGAAAAGGGGAGGTGCAATGAGATCTGGGTGTGCTTGTACACCAGTTTTGAAAGTGAGCATTCAGGTAGAGCAGGCAGTGAATAAAGCTAATGGCATGAAGGCCTTCAATGCGGGAGGATTTGAGTTTAGAAGCAGGGAGTTATAGGGACTCCTTGCGGTTGTACAGGGCCCTGGTGAGACCGCACATGGAGTATGGTGTGCAATTTTGGTCTCCTAACTTGAGGAAGGACATTATTGCTATTGACGGAGTGCAACATAGGTTCACCAGGTTAATTCCCGGCATGGCGGGGACTGACATATGATGAAAGAATGGGTCGGCTGGGTTTGTATTCATTGGAATTCAGAAGGTTGAGAGGGGATCTTATAGAAACAAAAAAAAATCTTAAAGGATTGGACAAGCTAGATGCAGGAAAAATGTTCCCGATGTTGGGGGAGTCCAGAACCAGGGGTCACAGTTGAAGAATAAGGGGTAGGCCATTTATTTGAGGAAAATATTTTTCACCTAGAGTAGTGAATCTGTGGAATTCTCTGCCACAGAAGGCAGTGGAGGCCGATTCACTGGATGTTTTCAAGAGAGAGTTAGATAGAGCTCTTAGGCCCAACAAGGGATATGGGGTCTTAGGGTTAATGGAATCGATGGATATGGGGAAAAGGCAGGAAGGGGTTACTGATTTTAGATGATCAGCCATGATCATATCGAATGGCGCCGTTGGCTCGAAGGGCCGAATGGCCAACTTTCTATGTATCTGTTTCTAATTTTAATTGGCGGGACGATGGAGCAGCGGTGGAGTTGTTGCTTTACAGCACTTGCAACGCCAGAGACCTGGGTTCGATCCCGCTTACCGGTCGGTGCTGTCTGTACGGCGCTTGTACGTTCCCCCCATGACCAGGTGGGTTTTCTCCGAGACCTTGGGTTTCCTCCCACACGCCAAAAATGTACAGGTTTGTAGGTTAATTGGCTTGGGTTTGTATACTTGGTATAAGTTTAAATTGGTCCTAGTGTTGTGTACATTTGTGTTAATGTGCGGGATCGCAAGTCGGTGCGGACTCGGTGGGCCGATGGGCCTACATCTGCTCTGTATCTCCAAACTAAACTAAACTAAATTCAACCTAGCTGTATTCTGGGCAGTAACGATTGTTTGATTGCAGTAAATATGCAGTTAAGTAGACTTAATTTGTAAATGATTCACTACCACTAAGAGAAAGGCTGGCATCTTATTTCAGATTGACTGCTTTGGACTGTAGCTCCGTGCACAGTTATGCTCCACACATTTACAAGGGTGTTGGCAGAGTTGAAGAAATCAAGTTGTGAAGAGAGACTGAGGAGACAGGTTAAATTAAGCAGGATGTTTACTTCTCACATGTAAAAACAATGAAAGGCCTATAATGCACCAATTTCTTGTGGCAGAAAGATCAATAAATAATAAATGCAGATTAAAAGTAATTGAGCAAATCAAACTATCAGATTGTAGTGAAAGTGCATTCTAATACACGAACATGGCAGAGGTGCAGCGGGCAGAGCTGCTGCCTCACAGTGCCGGAGGCCTGGATTCAGATCCTGTCTGTGGAGTTTGCATGTTCTCCCTGTCACTTCGGTTTCCTCCCACATCCCAAAGAGGTGCAGGTTTGTAGGTTAATTTGTTGCCGTAAATCGCCCCTCGTGAGTAGAGAGTAGATGCGGAAGGATGATAACCAGTAAGAGAACCAGTGTGAATTGCTCCTAGCGTGTGGAGAGTGGTTGCAAAAGTGGGATAACATAGAACTAATTGGAATGGGTGATCGATGGTTGGCATGGACTCGGTGGGCCGAAGGACTTGTTTCCATGCTGTATCCTTCAATCAATTTCAATCAATCACTCAAGATTCCAGATTGGACATTTTTACCCGTTCTGGCAAAATTCAATTAAATTTAGTTTTCAGCACGGAAACTGGCGCTTCGGCCCAACAAGACCATGCCGTCCAGCAATCCCCGTACACTAACACTATCCGACACACATGAGGGACAATTTGCAATTTTTCCCAAACCAATTGGCCTACAAACCTGTACATCTTTGGAGTGTGGGAGGAAACCAGAGCTCCCAGAGAAAACCCACGCAAGTCACGGGGAGAACGTACAAACTCTGTACAGACAGCGCCCGCCGTCAGAATCAAACCCGGGTCTCTGGCGCTGGAAGGCAGCAAGTCTACTGCGCCACTGTGCCGCACAGACACAGTGGGTCAGGCTGCATCTCTGGAGGGCGTGAAGAGGAGAAGTTACGAGTCAGGACCCAACCTGTAGAAGAGTCCTGCCCCAAAACGTCATGTGTTTATGTCCTCTGGAGATGCTGCCTGACCTGCTGAGTTATTCCAGCATTTTGTGTTATTTTACAGAGGAAGGAAGACCATTTAGCACTGGAACACTTGAACCTTGTGCAAAGTCTTGATACGGTGCCAGTAACATTTCTATTATCGTTGCACAATTTAGCTGGCTTTGCCGCTTGGGCAGGTTACAAGATTTCTTAACTCCGAAAATGTTTAAAACATGGTCTGCCAAGCACTTAAGGAAAATTTACTAAGAACTGCTTTGCCAAGTTGATTGCTGACTGCCTCAGGCAGAAAATACAAGCTTAAAGTGTGCCACATTTTCCTTTGCCTTCATTAGCTCCCAACAAATGTAAATCGATGTAACCTGTACACTATGTCCAAAAGCAGAATGCAATACGATTTTTAGGATCCTTGCCCTATCTTTTGCCATTGAAAGTACCTTTTGTTGTTATATTAAAATATTAAATGTTTGCATCATTTTACACCGCAGCATAGTTCATGTTTATGCAGTTCAGGGGTCACAGTTTAAGAATAGGGGGTAGGCCATTTAAGACTGAGATGGAGAAAAGGTTTTTCAGCCAGAGAGTTGTGAATCTGCGGAATTCTCCGCCGCAGAAGGCAGTGGAGGCCAATCAATTGGATGTTTTCAAGAGAGAGTCAGATAGAGCTCTTAGGGCTAATGGAATCAAGGGATATGGGGAGAAAGCAGGAATGGGGTACTGATTCTGGATGATCAGCCATGATCATATTGAATGGCGGTGCTGGATCGGAGGGCTGAATGGCCTATTACTGCAGCTATTTTCTATGTTTCAATGTTTCTAATACTTTCGGGTTATTCTCTATCACACGGTCTCTTCTAGTTTTGAATTTTGTTCTTGTGTTCAAATGCCATCTATGACATTGCTCACTCCCTATCTCCCATAAACTCACCTCACCCAATGTTGTTCCAAAATCTCTTTTGGTCAGTGTAGTTTATTGTCACGTGTACCGAGGAGGTACAGTGGAAAGCTTTTTGTTGCGTGCTAACCCACCAGCGGAAAGTCAACACGTGATTATAATTGACCCATACTTCATGTGTAGATCCATGATAAAGGGAATATCATGAATAACGTTGAAATTATTTGCCTGATAAAGCCAGTAAAGCCCGATCAAAGAAAGCCTGAAAGATTTTCAGAAAGCCTTTGATAAAGTGTCACATGTTAGGCAGCTTAGGAAGATGAGAGACCAGGATATCAAAGGGCAGATACGATCATGGATAGCAGCTTGTCTGCACGGCAGAAGACAAAGAGTGGCAGTAAAAGGGGCTTTTTCTGGTTGGCTGCCAGTGACTAGAGTTCCACAAGGGTCGATGCTGGGGCGCTACTCCTCACGTTGCATATTAATGATTTGGATGAGGGGATTGAAGGCTTTGTTGCAAAGTTTGCGGATGATACATAGAAACATCGAAAATAGGTGCAGGAGTGGGCAATTCGGCCCTTCGAGCCAGCACTGGTCATGGCTGGCCATCCAAATATGATCATGGCTGGTCATCCAAAATCAGTACCCCGTTCATGCTTTCTCCCCATATTCGTTGATTCCCCTAGCCCTAAGAGCTAAATCTAACTCTCTCATGAAAACATCCAGTGAATTGTCCTCCACTGCCTTCTGTGGCAGAGAATTCCACAGATTCACAACTCTCTGGGTGAAAATGTTTTTCCTCATCTCAGTGCTAAATGGCCTACCCCTTATTCTTAAACTGTGACCCCTGGTTCTGGACTTCCCCAACATTTTCCTGCATCTACCCTGTCCAATCCTCCAAGAATTTTATATGTTTCTATAAGATCCCCTCTCACCCTTCCAAATTCCAGTGAAGACAAGCCCAGTCGACCCATTCTTTCATCATATGTCAGTCCCGCCAACCAGGGATTAACCTGGTGAACCTACGCTGCACTCCCTCAATAACAAGAACATCCTTCCTCAAATTAGGAGACCAAAATTGCACACAATACTTCAGGTGTGATCTCACCAAGGCCCTGTACAACTGCAGTAGGACCTCCTTGCTCCTAAACCCAAATCCTCTATATGCTCTCAATACGAAAATAGGTGGAGGGGCAGGTAGTGTAGAGAAAGCAGGGACTCTTCAGAAGGACTTGGACAGGTTGGGAGAGTGGGCAGAGAAGTGGCAGATGGAACATCGTGTTGCAAAGTGTGGAGTCATACATTTTGGTCGTAGGAATAAGGGCGTAAAAAGTTAATCTGCAAGTCGAATCGGTAGTAAAGAAAGCAAACACAATGCTAACATTTATATCAAGAGGGCTTGTATATAAAAACAGGGAAGTAATATTGAGGCTCTATAAGGCACTGGTAAAGCCGCATTTGGAATATTGTGAGCAATTTTGGACACCATATCTGAGGAAGGATGTGCTTGCTCTGGAGAGGGTCTAGTGGAGGTTTACAAGAATGATAACAGGAATGAGTAGGTTAACCTATGATGAGCGTTTGTTGGCACTGGGCCTGTGCTCGCTGGAGTTTAGCAGAATGGGGTGGGGTGGGGGGGGATCTCATTGAAACGTACAGAATAATGAAAGGCTTGGATAGAGTGGATGTGGAGATGATGTTTCCATTGATGGGAAGTCTAGAACTTGAGGCCATCGCCTCAGAATTAAGTTTTTTAAAAATATATTTCATTCATTTGTTCGATGTACTTTAGTATCTCTCGTTTCCCTCTCCCCTGACTCTCAGTCCGAAGAAGGGTCTCGACCCGATACGTCACCCATTCCTTTTCTCCAGAGACGCTGCCAGACCCGCTGAGTTGCTCTAGCTGCTTTGTGCTTATCTTCTATGCTGAGGTCTGGTTAAGAGACAGAAATTTTAAAGTTCTTGTTTGTGATTTCCAATCCTTCCATTGTCTCATTCCTTCCTCCCTTGATAATCTCCTCCAGTCATAGAGTTATCAAGTCATTAAGCAAGGAAACAGGCCATTCAGCCCACCACATCCCTGGCGATCAGAGGACAACCATCTCCCAGCACTTGTCCCTATGTCTTCAATGCCGAGGCAATTCAAACAATGGACCATTGTGGGCTCCACCTTTCCTTCGATGCCGGCTCTGATTTGCTCCGAACCTTTTCATATCTCTATTTTCTCTCTCCCCTGACTCTTTGTCTGAAAAAAGGTTTCGACCTGAAATGTCACCCATTTCTTTTCGCCAGAGATGCTGCCTGGCCTACTGAGGTACTCCAGCATTTTGTGTCTATCTTCAGTTTTTGGACACTTCCGAAATGCTGTCAGTGACTGTCCTTCCACGTTCTCTCTGACAAGGGCTGCACGGTGGTGCAGCGGTAGAGTCCCAGAGACCCAGGATCAATCCCGACTATGTGTCCTATATGTCTGTTTCTATATTCCCCCCCTCATCCCGTGACCGCGTGGGTTTTCTCTGAGAGCTTTGGTTTCCTCCTACACTCTAAAGATATACAGGTTTGTAGGTTAATTGGCTTGTAAATTGGTATAAATGTAAATTGTCCCTAGTGCGTTTAGTGCGTGTAAATGTGCGGATATCGCTGGTTGCTGCGGGCTCGGTGGGCCGAAGGGCCTGTTTTTGTGCTGTATCTCCAAAACTAAACACTAAAACTAGAGTGCATCCCAGCTACTCAGTCACTATTTGGGTAAAAAATGACTTCCTTACATCCCCTCTCAATCTCTTACCCCCTAACTCTCTATTCTCTAGATTTTATCACTTCCGTTGAGTGGAAATGTTTCCTGGTGTCCTTCAGTTATCCAAGATCTTCCTGCAGAAGTGGTGGAGGCAGGATCGATTTTAACATTTAAAAGTAAAGTGGATAGGTATATGGACGGGAAGGGAATGGAGGGTTATGGTCTGAGTGCAGGTAGATGGGACTAGGGAAAAATAAATGGTCGGCACGGACTGGAAGGGCCGAGAGGGCCTGTTTCCGTGCTGTAATTGTTATATGGTTATATGGTTATAAGATATCTATGTTGCTCTAATTCTTGTTATAATTGTCAAGCATCTCTATATTTAATTACTTTATCATTTGGAGCCATGCCTTTAGCTGCCAAGGCTATAAACTATGGAATTCTCTCCCTGAAATGATCCAACAAGCCATCCGCAGTGTACTGAAGGTACTGTTTAGCGCCCCTGCTCTAAAGACTCCTCACAATACCTCAGCGTCACATTTTGAACTTTCGTCAGAGGGTGGTGAATCTGTGGAATTCATTGCCACAGAAGGCTGTGGAGGCCACATCAATGGGTACTTCTAAGGCAGGGATTGACAGATTTTTGATTAGTTTGGGAGTCGGGGGTTACGGGGAGAAGGCAGGAGAATGGGGTCGAGAGGGAAAGAGTAGATCAGCCACGATTGAATGGTGGAGTAGACTTGATGGGCCAAACAGCCTAGTTCTGCTCATAGAGATTGACTAAAGGATGAACACTGCCCCTGTGAAATATTTTACTGGTTAAATACACAATTTAGACACCAAATGTTATATATTGAATTCCACATTTCTCGCTACTAGTTAATCTGTTTCCACCAGCCCAGGAAGTTACAACCGTGTCTATTAAATAATTTCTCCTGATATCACTTTTATTCCTTTCTCCGATGACCTTCAATGTCTTTGGCTTTCCCCTGCAATCGATTCTTGAGCAAGGATATTTTTCTCTGAAGTCGAGCTGTTGGCTTTCCATGCCATGCGCAGTCCTAGTTTTCACACCCACTCCCTGTGTCACGGTAACATTGACAATTAGTGCCAGCATCAGTTGACGTTCCCTGTGTGCCAAAAAGGGAAAATAACTGCAAGAGGAGCATTAGTCCGATTTTTCACGTTGGACTCTGCCAGGTCCTCCTCTGGGGTGGGGGGGGGGGGGGGGGGGTGGAAGATTGGCAAGCAGTGTCTCTCTGACCCTTCCCCAGAGCCCCGGCCCAGAACAGGAATGTGTGTTCCAATTGCCTGATAGGGACAATAAACCAAATGTTAGGTCTTCACTCGGAGGGAGACAAAATTAAGCCTCCCTCACCCTAGTAGTGGTTTTTATATTTCAGGCATCAAAGTCACTCCTGGCTCATGGATTTTCTCTACTTTAAAGAATAAATATGTCAACAGTACAAGTTTCTTTGAAGTTTCCTTTTTGCAGGATTAGTGCATCTCTTGTGATAATACTCCTTAAGCAGGTTTGAATGATGCCCCAAAATACCAAAAAATACTGAAAATGTTGGAAGTGCTCAGTGTTTGTAAGGTGGGGGGGGGGGGGGGGGACAAAGTATGTATTAGGTCGATAAGTTTAGTTTAGTTTAAAGATACAGCACGGAAAAAGGGCCTTCGGCCTACTGAGTCCGTGCCGACCAGCAATCTCTGCGCATTATCGCTATCCTACACGCACAAGGGAAGATTTACTATTTTACCCAGGTCAGTTAGCCTCCCAACCTGTACGTCTTTGTGCGGGGGGAAACCAGAGCTCCCGGAGAAAACCCACGCAGGTCACAGGGAAAACGTACAAGCTCCGTACAGACAAGCACCCGTAGTCAGGATCGAACCCGGGTCTCTGGCGCTGGAAGGCGGCAACTCTACCGCTGTGCCACCGCAACACCATTAACATTTGCCATCAGAACATCAATGTTCATTTAATTTCAGAGTATCTAGGGCAACGCGATGAGCCCTCTGGAACGGTCCAGCAAGCAGTGGGAGATTATTCACCAAATTGTTTTCCTACAAGTCCTTTCTATTTAAAAAAAGAAGAAACCAGATTAATTGTTACTGGCTTTCAATAAAAGAATGGTACATGTTCTTCGATAGCATGATCATGGGACATAGGGGCAGAATCAGACCATTTGGCCCAACAAGTCTGCTCCATCATTTGTTCATGGCTGATCATTTTCCTTTCCAAAATCTTCTGAGCAGTTCCACAAGAGTTAATCAGAACAATTCTCATTAATTCTACTGCAAACCTTCATTGGCACATGTGACAATAAACTGACCTTTGAAGCCTTTGAACCACAAAGTGCTGGAGAAACTTGGCAGGTTAGGGAGCATCTATGGAGAGAATGGACAGGAGGCATTTTGGATCATGGCGGAACGGCAGCACAAAACATTGCTTGTCTTTTTCATCAGCAGATGCTGCCTTACACACTGCGTTCCGCCTTTGTGATTTGCACAAGATTGTAGCATCTGTAGTTCCTCATGTCTCCATTAACAAATAAACATAGAAACATAAAATAGGTGCAGGAGTAGGCCATTCGGCCCTTCGAGCCAGCACCACCTTTCAATATGCTCATGGCTGATCATCTAAAATCAGTACCCCGTTCCTGCTTTCTCCCCATATCCTTCGATTCCATTAGCCCTAAGAGCTATATCTAACTCTTTCTTGAAATCCAATACATTGGCCTCCACAGCATCATAGCATCCTCATCACAGCTCGCACTGCCACCCAGTTTTGTGTCATCCGCCAACTTGGAGATGTCACATTTAATTGCCTTGTTTAAATTGTTAATATATATTGTAAATAACTGGAGTCCTAGCACCGAGCCTTGCGGCACCCCGCTAGCCATTGCCTGCCATTCTGAAAAGGACCCATTAATTCCTACTCCTTGCTTCCTGTCTGCCAACCAGTTCTCTATCCATGTCAATACCCTACCCCCAATACCATGTGCTCTAATTTTGCACAATAACCTCTTGTGTGGGACCTTGTCAAAGGCTTTTTAAAAGTCCAGATACACCACATCCACTGGCTCTCCCTTATCCATTCTACTTGTTATATGCTGAAAAAATTCCAGAAGATTAGTCAAGCATGATTTCCCCTTCATGAATCCATACAATCCTTGACTGATCCTGTCACTGCTTTCCAAATGCGCTGCTATAACATCTTTAACAATCGACTCAAGCATCTTCCCCACTACCGAAGTAAGGTTAAATGGCCTATAATTTCCCGTTTTCTCTCTCCCTTCTTTCTTAAAAAGTGGGGTTACATTGGCTACCCTCCAGTCCACAGGAACTGATCCAGAGTCGAGAGAACATTGGAAAATGATTACCATTGCATCCACGATTTCTAGGGCCACCTCTTTGAGTACTCTGGGATGCAGACCATCAGGTCCTGGGGATTTATCTGCCTTCAGTTCCTGCAGTTTACCGAACACCATTTCCTGATTAATGTGGATTCCCTTCAGTTCCTCCCTCCCACTAGATCCTCGGCCTCCTAGCATTTCTGGGAGATTTTTGTGTCTTCCTTAGTGAAGACAGAACCAAAGTACTCGTTTAACTGTTCTGCCATTTCTTTGTTTCCCATTATAAATTCACCTGTCTCTGATTGTATGGGACCTACATTTGTCTTCCTTTACCTTTTGCCCGATGGGAGAGGGGAGAAGAGGGAGTGGCCAGACTGCGACTCATCCTTGATTATGCATTATTAGATGATGGCATAATTAGATATGAGTGTGGGTGATTTTTGAAAGGATTAGAAGGTTGCACCGGCAAAGTATTCTCTTTGCTTTCAATCAAGTCTGTTAATCACACTTAATGTCAAATCAGATACTTTTTAAAATGGGTAATGTTTTGTTTGTTGAACTGATTGGAGAGGCTGTGATATTATTTTAAGATCATAGATCATAAGATCATAAGACATTGGAGAAGACTTTGGCCATTTGGTTCACAGATTCTACTCCGCAATTCGATCATGGCTGATCTATTTCTTCCTGCCAACCCCATTCTCCTGCCTTCTCCACATAACTTTTGACGCCCTTACGAATCAAAACCTATCAATCTCAGCTTTAAAAATACCCAGTAAAAAGCCTGGATAGAGTGGATGTGGAGAGGATGTTTCCATGAGTGGGAGAGTCTAGGATCAGAGGCCAAAGCCTCAGAATAAAAGGATGTAGTTTTAGAAAGAAGATGAGATGGAATTTCTTTCATCATAGGGTGGCGAATCTGTGGAATTCATTACCACAGACGGCTGTGGAGGCCAAATCAATGGGTATTTTTAAGGCGGACTTTGACAGATTCTTGATTAATACTGGTGTCAGGGGTTATGGGGCAAAGGCAGTAGAATGGGGTTGAGAGGGAAAGATAGATCAGCCAGGGTTCCATGGCGGAGTAGACTTGATGGGCCAAATGGCCTTACTCTGCTCCTAGAACTTATGAACTTATGAATGAGTTTCTCATCCCTCTTTGTAAATGGTGGCAAAACATGGCGACTGGCATCTGTGGGTTGTGCAAAAGATTTTCACTGGACTGTGCATACATGACAATAAAGAACCATTGACCCACAGATGTGTCGGAAGGAACAGCAAATAGAGTCATAGAATTATAGAGCGATGCAGTGTGGAAACAGGCCCTCGGCCCAACTTGCCCACATTGGCCAACAATGTCTCAGCTACACTAGTCCCACTTGCCTGAGCTTGTTCCATAATCCCTCCATACATATCCTATCCATGTAACAGTCTAACTGTTTCTAAAACGATGGGATAGTCCCAGCCTCAACTACCTCCTCTGGCAGCTTGTTCCACACACCCACCACCCTTTGTGTTCAAAAGGTTACCCATCAGATTCCTATTAAATCTTTTCTCCTTCACCTTGAACCTATGTCTGCTGGTCCTCGATTCCCCTACTCTGGGCAAGAGACTGTGCTATTCCTCCCATGATTTTGTAAACCTATGTAAGATCCTGCCTCATCCTCCAGTGCTCCTTGGAATAGGGACCCAGCCTACTCAACCACTCCCTATAGCTCACACCCTCTAGTCATGGCCACATCCTCGTAAATCTTTTCTGAACCCTTTCAAGCTTGACAATATCTTTCCTATAACATGGTGCCCAGAACCAAACACAATATTCTAAATGCGGTCTCACCAACGTCTCATACATGCTGGATTAAACCGAAGATAGACACAAAAAGCTGGAGTAACAGCGGGACAGGCAGCATCTCTGGAGAGAAAGAATGGGTGACGTTTCGGGTCGAGACCCTTCTTCAGGCTGAGCGGTCGGGGAGAGGGAAATACATAGACAAGGAAGTGTAAGGTGTGAAAATAGGACAAAGTGGAGGTGGATCAAGGAAAATGTTGAACAGATTTGAGATATAGTCTAGGAGATACTGAGGTCACTGGAGGATTGTAATTGCCAGGAACTTATCCTGCAGATGGAAAAGTTGTGTTGCAGCAACAGATAGTCGGTATGACTGCACAACACAATAGGAAATTATACAGTATTTGTGTAATGGGCTGCCTTCACTGGGCTGCCAGTTTGAGATTACCCTTGCATTGTTGAGCTTTGATTTAATTCGGCAGTGCAAAGGGACAAAACCTGATGAGTGGGAGGGGCATGCGAAGGATAAAATAAATGTCAAATCATAATACAACCATTTGATTGTAACACAAAGAGACTTTTAATACTGAATGTTTCCTCGGGAGATTGCCGAGGTAGGATATAAATCATGGCAAATGAGATTGTATGTATTCCGTGGACAGCAGAGCTTGTAATATGGATGGGGGAGGGGGATGAAGAGGGGGGGAAAAAAACCCGTCTCTTGGGATTAAGGAAGTTCAGACTGAGAAAATGGCAACTAAATAGCCTGTGTGAACGGAGCAGGGGGGAGGCAGGAATTCAGCAGCTGGTGAAATGGTCGACTGGCCATTGGGGGAGTCACTTGACAATTTTGCGGATGTAAACTGCTGCTGAAGGAAATAAAAATTCTGAGGCATCACGATGTTCAGATGGACTTAACAGTGCTGGTCATATTTGTGTGTGGATTAACTCAGGCTTACACTGTGACAGATTGGTCTGGACAGTAGCAATCTAACCCTGTGCTGCGTGTGTACATTTCCGTGAATACATTGTAGAGCAAAGGTTACACAGAAATGAGATATTCAGCCCCTTAAATATGTTCAGTTTGCTTTAGTTTAGAGATACAGCACGGAAACAGGCCTTTCAGCCCAGCCGCGTCCACACCGATCAGCTATCCCCACACATTAACACTGTCCTACACACACTAGGGACAATTTTAACATGTATACCAAGCCAAGTAACCTACAAAGCTGTACGTCTTTGGAGTGTGGAAGACGTGGAGAAGACGTACAAACTCCGTACGGACAGGCACCCGTAGCCAGGATCGATCCTGGGCCTCTTGCGCTGTGATTGCTGAAAGGCAGCAACTCTACCACTATGCCACCCATGTGTTCTAGCGCTCTGTCTATTCATGGCTGGACTATATTCCATTTCAATGCAACGGACCCATCTTGGGTTCTGATCAAATTAACCAACCAATGTCAGTCTCAGCCTTGAAAATGTTTTCGATTGATCCGCCACCCAGAATCTCATTTTGGAGAGCAGTAGGTCAGATTATTCCAGGGTGCTGTCTTGTGCGGAGTTGTACGTTCTCCCCGTGACCGCGTGGGTTTTCTCCGGGTGCTCCGGTTTCCTCCCACACACCAAAGATGTGCATGTTTGTCGGTTAATTGGCTTCAGTAAAAATTGTAAATTGTCCCTAGAGTGTAGGATGGTGTACGGGATGATCGCTGGTCGGCATGGACTGGGTGGGTCGCAGGTCCTGCTTCCGCATCGTTTCTCTAAAGGCTAAAGTCTAAAGACTGACCGTTTAATATTGGTCAGGAATCTCGGGTTAATTCTCTGATCTTCTTCAGAATAGTGCCATGGGATTTATCACATCCATCCAAAAGACCTGAACTAGGTCTCAGTTTAATGGGTCATCTGAATGGCAGTATTCCAACAAAGCAGAGATCTTGCGGGGCCCTAATATTAGCTGCGATTTTATGCTCCAATCTCGCAATGGAACCAGAGTTGATGGTGTGCTTCACCTGGGTGTTGAGGTTAGATTTAGGGGCACAAGATAGATTCATCAGATGGATTGAGAGTCAAATTATTGTGCATTTGAGCTACTTATTTTCAAAGGGCATGGAGGATAGAGGGAGATGTGGCAAATACTGGTACACAAGGGCAGTTCGAGATTAAGAAGGAATAGGTTGTTTTTAGAGACACGGTGTGAAAACAGGCCCTATGTGCCGACCAGCGATCCCCACACACTATCACTATCCTGCACACATTATGGACAATTTACAGTTATATCAGCTCAATTAGCCTACAAACCAGTATGTACGTCTTTGTAGTGTGGGTGGGAACCAGAGATCCTGGAGAAATCCCATGCAGGTCACGGGGAGAATGTGCAAACTCGGTACAGACAAGCACCTGTAGTCAGGATCGAACCCAGGCCGCTGGCGCTGTAAGGCAGCAACTCTACCACTGCGCCACCGTGCTGGTGGGATTCTTGAAGAGCATGAAGGTGGATAAATCCCCAGGACCTGATGGAATTTGCCCAAGGTTAAAGGACACTCTAACTCTGCAGTGTGCTATGTTCCTTATACAATGGACCTTAAGTCCACAATGTTCTAGGCAGCTTGAACAATGTGAACTTGTTCTGCATTTAAGGCTCACACACATCACCTTTGTGGAATATATCCAAACGCATCTTTGGTGAATATACTCTAATTTTGGAACTGCTTTGCTGATTTTTGTTTGTGGACCTTGCATTAATATAACTTGTATTTACACTTACCCCATTGTACGGAGACGAAACGTCTATTTAATGGAAGTGGTGAAGTTATGAGAGCACATCTACAAAGGAGATTGTCTGCATTACTCTGAATTAATTTTTAGTTTAGTTTAGAGATACAGCGCAGAAACAGGCCCTTCAGCCCCCCCGAGTCCCCATGGACCGCATTCCCCGAATTTTAACACTATCCTATACACTAGGGACAATTGTACCCTTATTCCAAACCAATTAACCTACAAACGTGTATGTCTTTGGAATGTGGGAGGAAACCGAAGATCTCGGAGAAAACCTACATAACAACGAGGAGAATGTGCAAACTCCGTACGGACAGCACCCGTAGATGGGATGAAACCTTCGTCTCTGGCGCCGTAAGCGCTATAAGGCAGCAACTCTACCGCTGCGCCACTGTGCCGCCACTAATTTGTGCAAGACTTTAAGGAACTTGAAAGTACTTGAAGACCCTTCTACCAAAGATGCAGAGAAATATGAAGATTACACAAGAGGATAGTCTATTAAAACTGAGGATTGAAATATTACTTAAACCAAAGAGTTTTCTACTGGTGCGGGGCACAATAGCTTAATGAGTAAGTAGTAGACTTGCACTCCAGAGGCCTCAATTAACTATCTAGAGGCATGATTCAAATCTCGCCACTGCAGCTCAGAAATTTAGTTTCCGTTAATTAAGTAAATCTGCAATTAATTGCGGAAGAAAGCCAGTGCCAGTAATGGTAATCATGAAATGACTGGATTGTCATTAAGAAGCCATCTGGTTCGCTAATAATACCTTTAGGGGAAGAAAATCTGCTGCCCTCTGTAGCTCTGAACTTGGGCAACTCCTGATCCAAAGTAAAATGGTAGATTCTTAATTGTCCATGGAGAAATTCCACTGGATTTCCACTTAGAACGGCAGAGTAACACAGTGGTAAAGTTGCTGCCGTACAGCGCAAGAGATCCGGGTTCGATCCTGACTGCGGCCTGATCTGCACGGAGTTTGTACGTTCTCCCCGTGGCCACGTGGGTTTTCTCTGGGTGTTCCAGTTTCCTCCCACACTCCAATGATGTACAGGTTTGTAGGTTAATTGGCTTGGGTAAAATTGTAAATTGTCCCTAGTGTGTGTAGGATAGCGCCAGTGTACGGGGTGACCGCTGGTTGGCGTGGACCCGCTTGGCCGAAGGGCCTGTTTCCAAGCTGTACCTCTAAACGTCTGAAAGGTTCAAGGGGAAGTGGTGATGAGCAATATTTGTTGACCCTCCTTGCTATCCCGACAGCCAACAAATGAATAACCAAAGACAAATTCTCATCGCTCAGTCCCACCATAGTCAGTTCCCTTTGATAGATCATTCCAACCTCTTGTATCTTCAATATCTTCTGTTCAGTCTAATAGTGGGAAGGTAACTCAACTGGTATCAAGGTATTGGGACCGCTTTTCATGTTTAGTCACAAAACCGTAAATCTTTTCTCATGTTTTCACTTTGCCTTTGCTGTCACTGAAATAAAGTGGCTTGACGTAGTACTGTACATGGCTGCATGAAAATCCTAGATTAGCACGATATGTTGTAGCCCATTGGTTAAATATTCATCTTAGTAGGTGCTATCTAAAAGCGCTATAAGCGCCTGCATCGCCTTATATTCTGCTTTAAATCTTGTTTCCATTCCTGTCAATAAAACCCAGTTTCTCAAGCAGAACAGATTACAATGATGGCTGCAAACAACTGCAGATGCTGGTTTACAACACAAGACACAAAGTTCTGGAGTAACTCAGTGGGCCAGGCAGCATCTGCAGAAAACATGGGGAGGTGATCTTTCGAGACGGGACCCTGATTACAATGCTGCATCATTTAAGCACGCTTTCTGCGTAAGTAGCAGCAATGCTGCCTGAAGAAGAGTCCCGGCCTGAAACATCGCCTGTCCATTCCATTCACAGATGCTGCCTGACCCAGCAAGTCATTCCAGTACTTTGTATTTTACTCTTGGTTCCAGCATCTGCAGTTCCTTGTGTCTCCATGTTACTATTATTGGCTGGGATATCGTGGCTGCATCGCTACCTGGCACAATCCAAACCCTTTAAATGGCCACATGAGTTATCTCCTCTAACTCATTTTTTCACAGATGATTCAACTTATATCTATCTGAAGTAAACAGCAGACCATATTTCATTCCCATTTTATTTTGTTGCTTTGTGCACTTTTTCATGACCTGTTGAGTTTCCAACGGAGACGATTATCATTGTCTAGTCTCTGTAGAAACAAAGAACTGCAGATGCTCATGTATACCCATGGATAGACACATAGTGTTGGAGTAACTCAGTGGGTCAGGCAGCATCTCTGGAGAAAAAGAAAAGGTAACTGTTTGGGTTGAGACCCTTCGTCAGGCCCTTCGTCAGACTGAAGGGTCCTGACCCAAAATGTCACTTATCCTTTTTTCTCCAGAGATGCTGCCTTATGTCTAAATTTGAGCTAGTCTCTGTGTTCAGGTTTGGCTATGTAAGGGCTTGGACAGGCTAGATGCAGGAAAAATGATCCCGGTGTTGGGGGAGTCCAGAACTAGGGGTCACAGTTTAAGAACAAGGATTTAAGTATTGGAACAAGGAGGTCCTACTACAGTTGTACAGGGCCCTGGTGAGACCACACCTGCAGTATTGTGTGCAATTTTGGTCTCCTAATTTGAGGAAGGACATTCTTGCTATTGAGGGAGTGCAGCATAGGTTCACAAGGTTAATTCCCCGGGTGGCGGGACTGACATATGATGAAAGAATGGGTCGACTGAGCTTGTATTCACTGGAATTTAGAAGGATGTGAGGGGATCTTATAGAAACATGTAAAATTCTTAGAGGTTTGGGCAGGCTAGATGCATGAAAAATGTTCCCAATGTTGGGGGAGTCCAGAACCAGGGGTCACAGGTTAAGAATAAGGGGTAGGCCATTTAGCACTGAGATGAGGACAAACGTTTTCATACAGAGAGTTGTGAATCTGTGGAATTCTCTGCCACAGAAAGCCGTCGAGGCCAATTCACTGGATGTTTTCAAAAGAGAGTTAGATATAGCTCTTCGGGCTAACGGAATCAAGGGATATGGGGCGAAAGCAGGAACGGGATACTGATTTTGGATGATCAGCCATACTGAATGCAGTGTTGGCTTGAAGGGCCGAATAGCCTACTCCTGCACCTATGTTTCTATGTCCCATCTCTCTGAGTGTTACGAGCAGCTGGTTGCTTGTAGTGTTGAATAAGCCATCTCTGCTCAGCGTTTTTGCATATGGCCCAGGCTTGCTCTCTGTATCCTGCATCCTGGCCCCCGTCGCTGCCTTCCAGCAGAGATAGAAACATAGAAACATAGAAATTAGGTGCAGGAGTAGGCCATTCAGCCCTTCGAGCCTGCACCGCCATTCAATATGATCATGGCTGATCATCCAACTCAGTATCCCGTACCTGCCTTCTCTCCATACCCTCTGATCCCCTTAGCCACAAGGGCTACATCTAACTCCCTCTTAAATATAGCCAATGAACTGGTCTCAACTACCCTCTGTGGCAGAGAGTTCCAGAGACCCACCACTCTCTGTGTGAAAAAATTCCTTCTCATCTCGGTCCTAAAGGATTTCCCCCTTATCCTTAAGCTGTGACCCCTTGTCCTGGACCTCCCCAACATTGGAAACAATCTTCCTGCATCTAGCCTGTCCAACCCCTTAAGAATTTTGTAAGTTTCTATAAGATTGACTCTCATTCTCCTAAATTCTAGAGAGTATAAACCGAGTCCATGCAGTCTTTGTTCATAAGACAGTCCTGACATCCCAGGAATCAGTCTGGTGAACCTTCGCTGCACTCCCTCGATGGCAATAATGTCCTTCCTCTGATTTGGAGACCAGAACTGTACGCAATATTCTAGGTGTGGTCTCACCAAGACCCTATACAACTGAAGTAGAACCTCCCTGCTCCTAAAGAGAGACCTCTCTCAGAGAGGCTGAGATAAACCCATGCTGCAAAGTTGAAGACGATCTCCCCTGAAGTTCTGATCAACATCATTCATCAACAAACATGATCTTATGTTCTGTAAGACAACAAACTTGATCTTATAAATGCGTGCAAAATCGTGAGAGGCATCGAAGCACAGAGTCTCTTGCCCAGAGGAGGGGAATCGAGAACCAGAAGAATATGGTTTGAGGTGAAGGGGGAAAGATTTAAGAGGAACCTGAGCGGTAACTTTTTCACACAAAGGGTGGTGGATTTATGGAACGAGCTGCCGGAAGAAGTAGTTGAGGCAGGGACTGGGGTAGGGGGGACATATAGGTCGGTGTGGGCAAGTTGTGCCGAAATGCCTGTTTCTACGCCGTAACATACTATGCCTCCAAACATTGCAATAAAGAAGGAGACAAGAGAATCTGTAAATGCTGGAACCTTGAGCATTCAAGACTCTTGTCGCAAGATCTTATCAGGAGAAAGAAGACGTTCTGGGCATTTGCATCGATGCTATTTTGTGGGAGTAGAACTGCTGTAGAAAAATAGGTTGCCATGGTTCCAGGCATTGCAGCAGTGATTTCCCTTCCAGTTTGTACAAATGAAAGCTTTCGCTCAGCATCCCAGGATGAACTGTAATTGGGCTTGATTGAATAATGGTCATCAATATAGAGGAGAAGGAAAATCACCGTAATACATTTACAGGTGGATTGCCAATAACACATTATGCATCTCTGTATATCTGCTGCATGAAAAATAGGCACAATCACAGGCAATTTTGCCTTAATTGTTTTGTTATTAGTTTTAAGCACACTGTTGCTTAACAGTGCCAGCATCGTCTAATTGTTTGTTCTGATTTAACAGGATTAGGCCCACTGTTTTCATCAGCGATTCTTTTTCAGCTGGAAGGTGGGAGCGCGACTGATTTATTCTACCAACTGTCGAACAAACGGTGACATTTTTCTGCAAAATTGTTTGTGGTTTCTGTGTCCAGGGAAGGAGTGCGGGGGAGGGATGGGCACAAGGGGCGCAAAAAGGAGGCACAACAAGTCAGAAAGGTCGGTGATGCTTCCCTGATAAAATAGCGTGACGGTTAGTGCTCGAGAATTACTTGGCACTGGTTGTCACGGGCAAAGGAATGCCCAACAATGGGTGCCATCTGAATTTCACAATCCTGGACTCTCTCTGTAACCTGGGAGTCAAGAGCCTCGTATATCGTGGTGGTGGCCTTGGCCTGTTGAAAGTCCATTGTAACAATATACCTTGAGAAAGGAGATGAGGAGGAATTTCTTTAGCCAGAGGGTGGTGAATCAGTGGAACTTATTGCCACAGACGGCCGTGGAGGCTAACTCATTGGGTATTTTTAAAGCGGAGATTTGTAGGTTCTTGGTTCGTAAGGGTATCAAAGGTTACGGGGGGAAGGCAGGAGAATGGGGCTGAGAGGGCTGTTTCTGTTTAGTTCATTGTCATGTGTCAAAAGTGAAAAGCTTTTATAAGTAAGTAAGTAAGTACATTTTATTTATATAGCACGTTTAAATCAACTCACGTTGAAATCAAAGTGCTTTACATAGAAGAAATAATTAAGTTCCCATACATCCATTGAAAAATTAAAAAAAAACACAAATGACACAACACATTATAGAATTCAACATGAATGTCCCCCCGCAACAGAATCAAATTTTTCCAGTGTGGGGAAAGGCATCAGAAAGTTCAGTCCTCTTCCTCTGTGATCACCCGCGTTCTGGGCCTATTTGTGGCCTCCGCAGCCAGTCTGATGCTTTCAGGCCATCTCGTTGGGAAGATGGAACTCCTTCAGCAGAAGGACAACACATGATTACAATCGAGGCATTTACAGTGAATAGACACATGGCAAGGGAATAACGTTTAGTGCAAGGCAAAGCCAGCAATGTCCGATCAAGATTAGTCCAAGGGTCACCGGTGAGGTAGACAGAGGGAATGACTGATCGGCCATGATTGAATGGCGGAGTAGACCTGATGGGCTGAATGGCCTAATTCTGTTCGGGTGCCTGGTGCTGTGAGGCCGCAGCTACAAGCTGAACCGCAGCAGGGGAACATGGCAGTGGAAGCTCGGGGTGTGAAATGGTTGTTGTGGGATTGAGGGGGGGTGGGTGTAAGGGCAGCACCTCGACATTCTCCAGTGTATCTTGTCCTCAGTGCAAATGGAACCAAGGCTGATCAATGAGACAATGTGGGAAAAAAAGACTACAAGGATGTCACAGGGAATTATAAACCTTACGCTGACGATTGTGAAGTCAGGTGTGGAGATAGTGTACGCAGACCCAATTTTTGCTTCCTCGTTTGCAAAAGCCAGTTTGATGCCCTGTCGCTTTTTACATGAAGATCAGTGTTTAGTTTTTTAGTTGAGAGATACAAAATGGAGTCCGCACCGACCAGCGATCCCAGCACACTAAAGGGCCTGTCCCACTTGTCTGCCTATCGCGCGCCATTTACGTGACCTGCTAGCGTGTGGGTAGCGCGGGGACAGGCGTATGGAGTGGTGTGGAGGAGCGTGGAGTGGCATGGAGGAGTGTGGACTTCATCTTGAACGGAATCTTCCCGCACCACTGGCCTGTCGAGTAGCTGACGGCTGAAGTGGGACAGGCCCAAGACCCTGGCGCGGCGCAACGTCTCACCTCCAAGAGCAGCAGAAGCAGGCAAACGATCGCCGAGCTCGGCCTGGGGCTCACGGCCGTTGTGGTCCAGATCCGCCCCCACTCCTACTCCCAGACCGGGGCCAAGAAGATTGAATGTAGACACAAAATGCTGGAGTAACTCAGAGGGACCAGCAGCATCTCTGGAGAGAAGCAATGGGTGACGTTTTGGGTCGAGAACCTTCTTTCCAACTGAAGAAGAGTCTCGATCCGAAACATCATCCATTCCCCTTCACTCCAGAGATGCTGCTGATCCCGCTGAGTTACTCCTGCATTTTGTGTCTACCTTCAAATTACGTCAAAAACTTCTGGGTGAAATCTTTCCAGATCTAATTTGCTGTCGGACACTTATCAACATGGAGTGCTCATTAGCTCAACCTCATGTGTGCGAAATGGCTTTTTCGTGCAATTTGGGCACAAACATTGCATGCAAATATGTCTGATTTAGTTTAGTCTAGCTTATTGTCACATGTACAGTGGTATAGTGAAAAGCTTTTTGTTGCGTGCTAACCCGTCTGTGGAATGGCTATACATGATTACAATCGAGCCGTCTGCAGTGTGTAGGTACATGATAAAGGGAATATTGTTTGGTGTAAGATAAAGTCCAGTAAAGTCCAATTAAGGATAGTCCTAGGGTCTTCAATGAGGTAGATAGTAGCTCAGGACCGCTCTCTAGTTGTTGGCAGGGACAAGTTTGTGACACTCGAGTCCACCTACACAATGGTCTATGTGTAGGAAGGAACTGCAGATGCAGGTTTACACCGAAGATAAACACAAAATAGACACAGCGGGCCAGGCAGCTTTTCTGGAGAGAAGGGATGGGTGACGTTTCGGGTCGAGACCCTTCTTCAGACTGAGAGGCAAGAAGGGTTCAGGCGAGACCAACAATGGTTTAGGCGGATGCTCAAGCGCAGAATCAAACTTACTGCATTGTTGGAACGGAAAAACCCCAAAGGTATTGGAAATCGAAAATTAAAACTGAAAATGCTGGACTTAGTTGGCAGATGCTGCATGACCCCTTGAGTGTAGCTGCCGTTTTCTACATTTTCAGGCATCTCAAACCTTTGGCCCTGCCTTCCATTGCAACTGGTGTAAAAGATTCTGTAGCACCATGAAATCATGGTCAATATCTATTCATCAGTTAACATCACTTAAACATGTTATCTTGTCAACATCACATTACTGTATGTGGAAGATTCCACTGCCAGAATAGGCAACTATATTTCCATGTACCTTGCAGCTGCGTTGAAAAATAAAAGTGTTTCACTGGCTGCCACCAACCACATTGTGGCATGATGGAGTTGTGAAAGGCACTGTAGAAATGCATGCCTTTTAAATATTTCTTTGTAAATTCAGGACGATTAGGCGGGGAATAAAGAATGCCAGCATAAAGAGGCAAGCATAAAAGGCACAGCAACAATGGCATGGCTGTGCTGACATTTAGATGCTAATTGAATTGCCAACCGTAATAGGCACGACAGCAATTGGCATTGTTTCCTGGCTGTATTGCCCACCAGATCCCTGTTCATGAGCTTATTGCTGTAAAGGACACAGGCCTGTGGATGTGAAGAGGATGCTTCCACTAGTGGGAGAGTCTAGGACCATAGCCTCAGAATAAAAAGACGTACTTTTAGAAAGGAGATGAGGAGGAATTTCTTCAGTCAGAGGGTGGAGACTGCGGAATTCATTGCCACGAAAGACTGTGGAGGGCAAGTCAATGAATATTATTAATTGCCCCTAATTCTTCCCCTCTGGCTTATGATAATACTCTCTAAGAACATGCAAACTCCATACAGACAGCACCCATGGTCAGGATCAAACCTGGGTCTCTGGAGCTATAAGGCGACAACTCTACCATTGCGCCACCGTGCCGCAAAGAGATGAGGCAAAGGATGAATGACCTGGCCATGATGTTTATTACAAGCAACATGTATAAACAGATTGTGCAGTTAATATGAGGTTGTTTCCAATGGGACTTGGCTGTGTACAAATTGGCTGCTGTGTTTCTTGTAATATAATAACAACACTTTGAAATACCTCATTTAGTTTAGGTTAGAGATACAGCGTGGAAACAGGACCTTCTGCCCACCAAGTCCGCACCGAACAGCCATCCTTGCACAGTAACATTATCCCACACACATTAGGGACAATTTACACACACACCAAGCCAATTTACCTACAAACCTAGACCTCTTTGGAGTGTGGGAGGAAACCGAAGATCTCGGGGGAATCCCACGCGGTCACAGGGAGAATGCACAAACTCCGTACGGGCACACCCGTAGTCGGGATCGAACCTGAGACTCTGGCGCTGCAAGCGCTGTAAGGCAGCAACTCTACCGCACGGCCACCGTGGCTGCCTGTAAATTTGTAAATACATTGTTTGCATTTAAAAGTGCTTTGGTGTATTGTGATATTTCATTGGTGGGATTGTGTCTTGGTTATGGTTTTGGGTCAAAGGAGAGGCAGGATTCATTTCTATCTAGTTGACTTGGAAGTTTATAATGTTGATGCCCGGAATTGGAAAATATTCCTTTGACATTTCCCTACCTTTCAGAACTTACCTCGCCTGCAACTGGATGCTTCTGTTTTGCATGCAATGATAATATCTTGGCACAAATGGTGGCAGTGTAGGAGGCTACATTTGATTTGTAGTGTCTGGAGGACCTTCTGAAGTACCAGAGGGTCTGTCACTAACTTAGCAACAGCTCTGATGTTCTCTCATAATGTCCTTTGGAAATTGGCAGACGTTGCTCGGCAAATCAAGAGTGAATTGTGAATCATAATCAGCATTGCTTTACGCATGGGAAATCATGCCTTATGATTGCATTTTTGAAGTGACCAAGAGGATTGATAAGGGCGGAGTGGCAGTGTGGCAGCGGTAGAGTTGCTGCCTTGCAGCGGTGGAGACACGGGTTGATCCTTACTATGGGCGCTGTCTGTACGGGGGTTGTACATTCTCCCTAGGACCACATGGGTTTTCTCTGGTGGGTCTGCTCCTGTTTCCTCCCACATCCACAAAGACGTACAGGTTTGTCGGATAGTCTGTTTTGGTATACTGCCCCTAGTGTGTAGGCCTGTGCTAGAGTACAGGGTGATCACCGATCGGCGCAGACTCGGTGGGCCCGAAGAGCCGTTTTCCGCGCCGTATCTCAAAAGTCTAAAGAGTGAGTCATGAATCATAATTTGACTTACTTTATGCGTGGGAAATCAGACCAAGAGGATTGATAAGGGCAGAGTGGTAGATGTTGATACACAAAATCCTGGAGTAACTCAGCAGGATAGAAGGAATGGGTGACGTTTCTGGTCGAGACTCATCAGTCTGAAAAAGGGTCTCGACCCAAAACGTCACCCATTCCTTCTCTCCAGAGGTGTTTCCTGTCCCGCTGAGTTACTCCAGCATTTTGTGTCTATCTTCGATTTAAACCAGCATCTGCAGTTCTTTCCTACATGTGGTAGATGGTGACTTAGACAAGGTCCTGCATGTGAGACTAGTCCAGAAGGTTAAAACACATGGGATCCAGGGTGAACTAGCCAATTCCATATAAATTAGCTTGATGGTGGGCAGAGTGCGTTAGCGAGGAGCTGTTGTTCAGGTTGGAGGCCCGTTACAGGTGGTGTGACACAAGGAACCGGTGATGGGTCTCCTGTTGTTTGTCATATATTTGACAAGTACACGGATTGGAAAGCTTTGGAGAGATATGAGCCAGCTACAAGCAAATGGGACTAACTTGGTTGAGCAACTTGGACAGCGTGAGCGAGTTGGACTGAAGAGTTTGTTTATTTTATTTTATTTTTATGAGATATAGCGCAAAAACAGGCCCTTTTGTTTACCGAGTCCATGTCGATCAACGATCCCCTACCCCCACACACATACTACCACTATCCAACACACACACTAGAGACAATTTACAATTTACAATTATACCAAGCCAATTAGCCTACAAACCTGTAGGAAAAAAATGGAGATTCCAGAGAAAACCCACGCAGGTCACGGGGAGAACGTACAAACTCCGTACAGACAAGCACCAGTAGTCAGGATCGAACCCGGGTCTCTGGTGCTGTAAGGCAGCAACTCTATCGCTGCGCCATCGTGTTTCTATGCTGCACAGCTCTAAGACTCCATGACTCCACACAGGCAATGCACTAATCCCTGCCACCTATCGCCAAGCTTACCTTCTCGTCTGAAGAAAAATGTCTCGACCCAAAACATTACTCATTCATCTCTCCAGGGATGCTGCCTATCCAGCTGAACTACTCCAGCATTTTGCGTCTACCTTCTCTCCTTTACTCTGTTCAACCTTCGCACCACCCTGTGCTTTCCAGGTACGTTAATTAAAAGTATATAAAGCTTGAGGAAGACCCTGTTTATTTCTGTGCAGAAAACCTTGGTCACAGCACTTACAAAACACAGCAGGGGCTGCAATGAAGAGATAGCGGTTAGTAATTGGGATAAAATATCAGACAAAACAGCCTGAATTTACACAATTAATCCTGTCTGTTCATTCTAAGTGGGGGAGGGATGTATATGAAGCCCTCTGAATCCGCTAAAATAAATATGCCATTTCATTGACGTCATCCCACACATTGGGCATGTCTTGAGGACAGGTTCAGGGTGCAGGGCACCAATTTATTTTGGCTGTGTGTGTAATCCTTTAGCCACACTTCCCAGCTGCTCGAACTGATACAGGCTTCGGGCCTACACCACTGTGTTGCCACGCCGACAGTAATGAGCAATAGCTTCAGTGCTCTATTAGCATATGTATCGTTAATGAAAAAAGAAACTCTGGCTCCAAGAAAGCCGTCTAGAATTATTACTGTAACTGCTCGATTATGATCCCAGCTAATTTGCCAAATAGGAAAGCTATTGATTTTTTTTCCATATGACTGTTTAATTGAACAGATACTGAGTCTGTGCTTATAATTGCCACAACTCTATTAGCAGACCATTCTGGACGGCGAGATTTCAGGGGGTTCAGACAGGCCCATAAATCTATCTCTAAACTCGGAGAGAAGATTATGTCCAAAGTCATTACATCCTGCCCCGTCTTTAATTGGAATTTTATTGCTGGAAGATCATATTATAAATAAACACTGCAAATTGAAACAGAGAAGCTCCCAACCTGGAATTATAATCAAACAATAAACGCTGTAATTTTATTATTTCATGAAGTAAATGAACCACTAATGCTTATTTATATTTAGGGATCCAATATTGAGAGTAAGCCCTTCTGCCCCTCAAGCTTATTCTGTAATTCAATCTGATCGCGAGAATGGTATCCCACAATTCCATTCCATACCCTGACAAAATCCCTTCAATCTCGAATTTCAGTTGATCACTGCTATTGACGCACCCTCCCCGCCCACCCCCGAACACTGTTTACTTTAGAGATAGAGCATGGAACCAGGCCCTTTTTGCACATGCTGATCACCTGTACACTAGTTTATGCTCCATACTAGGGCCAATTTACAACTAAACTACTAACCTGCATGTCTTTAGAATGTGGGAGGAACCAGAGCACCCGGAATAAACCAACGCGGTCACAGAGAGAATGTGAAAACTCCACACAGACAGCACCCATAGTCAGAAGGGAACCTGGGTCTCAGGCGCTAAACTAAACTAAAATTTGTGCCTATTGTTAATTCCCAGAATGGCGGGACTGACATATGATGAAAGAATGGGTCAACTGAGCCATATTCACTGGATTTCCAATATTCACTGGAATTCAGAGGGATGTGAGGAGATCTTATAGAAATATATAAAATTCTTAAGGGATTGTGTAAATAGCTTCCCCCCCAGTCTAGTTTCAGTTTAAAAAATCACTGAGTCAAGCACTTGCGCATCTAAACTTTATTTTGACAAAACACAATTACAGTTCCCACTACTATACCTAACCACTGCGGGTTCGATCCTCGTATCTGCCTGATCAAGCCCTCTTAGCCTCGCTCAAGCAGAGACATTCCAGAAGGTCACACAGTCCTAAGCGTTCTCCCAGAAGATCGACATAGCACCTCGTGGGAGCGGTCTTTTATAGGTCCCCGAACCTTGAGGGGCCGAACCACATGGGGTGTCTTCTTTACAGTCCAATAAGAGATATCAATTAACACAGTATATGATAGACATTTGCCTAACCCAATAATACAGTAACCAATACATTGTATTTGAAAGAAAGTTCTAGAAAGAAGCAAACAAGAATAAACATTGAAACGTGTGCCCTGAGATTCAAACAGTTTCTCCAAGGCTCAACAGTTCGACCAATCATCGATTAACAGGATGACCGTCTTGCAACATTATTTATACTATTTACAATGCTTTTGCAGCAATCCAATCGAAATGATGCATTTGAGGTTTGTTTGCAAAACTGCTATAAATTTTATCAATTTAGGACAAACAAGGAGAGCACCTGGACCCCTCACCATCCTGCATACCAGTCTGAGCCAAGACTGGCTGACGCCATTCAAAGCTTGTAAAGTCTAGCTGACAAGGGTTAAGTAATTCTGACAAGTGCTGGAATCCTCCATTTTATGGTGTCTTTAATTTGGCCAATATTAAACTTTCCCCTATTTTATCATTCATGATAACCCTCATCATAAATGATAACTCCAAAATATAATGGTGACTGCTACACTTTAACAAATGTTCTAACAAGAAGACGTTGATGTAGTTTCTCAGAATTTCATCAATCTTCCCGAGTTTTCGTCGGTGTAGCTCCATGATTTCTGTCTGATGAGTCTTCACCTCCCAAGTTTCCGTGGGCGCGAATCCCGTCCGCCAATCTCGATAGTTCATTGGTCCTTGATTCGTATTAGAATGGAGAATTTCTAAGAAAACCTGGGAGGAAACAAGTTAACCACTGATACCTTCACTAATACTTTTACAATGATGAAGATGCACCCAGGTATTTCCTTCCTCTACTTTTACTGCTGTCGGAGTCATTAGAAGAACTTGGTAAGGTCCTTCCCAACGAACTTCTGATCCTTTCCTTACCCAATTCTTCAATAAGACATAGTCTCGAGGTTTTACTTTAATGGAAGTTACTATCTTCATAGGCTGCTCTCACTCTACAATGTAAATCCATTCAGGCTCTTGTCAAGGCTAAGATATAGTCGTTCATCTCTGCAATCATATGGTGGAAATGAACTCTTTTCATTGCATTCTGGTTCCAAGGGGTTTTTAAAGGCCTACTGTAAATAATTTCAGCTGGGCTAAATCTAGATTTCCATGCAGGCATGACTCTTATCTGAAATTGGGCTATTGGGAGTAGTTTAATCCATCCAAGTCCAGTCTCCGCCTTTAGCTAATTTAGTTTTAAAGGTCTGGTTTGCCCTTTCTACAAGTCCAGCAGCCTGTGGTCGAAAAGCACAGTGTAATTGCTGCTGGATCCCCAGCTGTTCACAAAATTCTTTATTGATTTGTCCGATAAAGTGTGGACTGTAATCTGAGCTAAATCAAATGGGAATGCCTAATCTAGGGACAATTTCTCTCATTAGCACCTTGACAACAGTAGCCGCTTTATTGTCAAGGGTTGGGTATGCTTCAATCCACCGGCTGAATACATCGACTATGACAAGAATGTATTTAAAATCTTGGAATTTTTATAATTCAATATAGTCCATTTGCAATGTCCCAAAAGGACCCATAGGCAATGGTGTTTTCCCTCCTTCACATCCGATTCCTTTCCCTGGATTGTATTTCTGGCAGACCAGACAATTACTACTTACCTTTTGAGCAAATGATTTTATTTTTGGAGGCCACCAAGTAGCTAATAGAGTGTGCCCTACTTCCCTTGCACCACAATGGGTTGCATAGTGCATACACTCTGCAACCCATACTGTTAATGAGTCTGTCGTGCAAGTTTGCCCTGCTGGAATGGTCCACAGCCCAGTCATACAATCCAGTACACATGGCAGTTGTCTCCATCTCTCCTTATCTCCTTCAGTAGCCTCTTCCTGTAATCGAACGATTTCTTGGATGGTTGGCATCAGTTTCTCCAAGTAGGACTGGTCAGTTACACTTTTAGTCTGCCTCATCATTTTAGGTACCACCACCTTACGTTCTCATGATACTTTCTTAGCTAGTAAATCGGCATACGATTTCCAATATCTACTGGGGTCTGTCCTTTAGTATGGGCGCTACATTTCATTACAGAGATTTGTCTGGGTAGCATTAAGGCTTTCAATAAATTTGTCACCAATTGTTTGTGTGATATTTGCATTCCTGCAGAAGTTAGGAATCCTCTATTTTTCCATAATTGTTCAAAATCATGCACCACCCCAAATACATATCGCGAATCAGTGTAAATATTCACTTTTAGATTTTCCTCAATAATACAAGCCCAAATTGAAGCAAATAATTCAGCTTGTTGTGCTCAATAGGGTGATTCAAAAGAAGCTGCATCTACAATCCATGTCTTTTTATTAATAATTGCATACCCAGACAACCTCTCATCTTGCGGTCCAATGGATGCACATATCATGTGATGTCAGGGTCTTCCAGGGGTACATCCCTCAAGTCCTCTCTCACTGGTGTTTCTCCTCTATAACAAATAGACAGTCGTGTCCTGCTTCTGATTGCCCTTCTGAGGGTGAAATACGAAAAGAGGCTGGGTTTATCAATGTACAATGTTTGAACTGCAATTTCGGAATGTTCAACAGATAGATCCCATATGTATTGTTGCGGGCCATTATCAAGTGTTGGTTTTGAAGCTGCCCCAACAATGCCGATACCGAATGTGAACTGTACACTACAATTTCCTGCTGTAGTGCCAAATTAGCAGCTGATTGTAAACTATTGTAGATTGCAGTTAAGATTTGAGTGCAAAGAGGATGTCCCCTAGCTACTGGATTTAATTTGGAGGAGTAATATGCATCTGCTCTATGTCTATCCCCATGCTTTTTTGTTAGTACCGAAGTGGCACAGTCAGATAGAATTGTACAATGCAATTGGAAAGGACGATTGTGTAATGGCTTTCCCAATGCCGTGGCTTGCATCAATGATCTTTTTTAAGTTGTCAAATGCCTCCTGTGCCTTCTTTGTTAATTTAAATTCACCCTCCTTGCTGGTTATATGGTGTTAGCTCCTAGGTTTCTAGAGCTATATTTGGAATCCAGGGTCTGCAATAATTAACCATGCCAAGCCATTGCCTCATTTGTCTGGCTTCTCTTGGGACTGGAAATTCGCAGATAGTTTCGAATTTGCTCTTCTCAAGGCTTCTTTCGGTGGCCAAAATTGTAATTCCTAGAAATGTTACTTTCTTCTGAGCGACCAGTGCTTTTGATGGTGAGACCACAGATCCTAGATCGGCTAGGTGATTTAGTAGTTGTGCAGTGTCTTTCCGATTACTGGATTCATTATTACTAGCCACTAATAGGTCATCAACATACTGCACTAATGTTGAATTCATTTTGAACTTCAAAGTACTTAGTTGTTCCTGCAGACACCTGGAAAATAAAGTAGGCGAACTGACTAATCCTTGAGGCAACCTGGTCCAGGTATATTGTTGGCCCCTATATGTGAAGGTAAACAAATATTGGCTGTCTTCATGAAGAAGAAGAGAAAATAATGCATGTTGAAAATCGACTATTGAAAAGACTTTTGGTATTTGGGCCAGGATATGGGCAGGGGTTGGCACTAGGGCATGAAATGGTTCTACAACAGAATCGATTTCCCTTAAGTCTTGTTACAGTCTATATTGGCCCTCCTTTCCCGATTTTGAAACGGCAAGAATAGGGGTGTTACAGATTGATTGGCACTTCACCAATATTCCTTGTTCTAACAAACCCCAAATTAATTTGTCAATGCTGCTGATGGCCTGTATAATAACCATATAACCATATAACAATTACAGCACGGAAACAGGCCATCTCGGCCCTTCAAGTCCGTGCCGAACAACTTTTTTCCCTTAGTCCCACCTGCCTGCACTCATACCATAACCCTCCATACCCTTCTCATCCATATGCCTATCCAATTTATTTTTAAATGATACCAACGAACCTGCCGCCACCACTTCCACTGGAAGCTCATTCCACACCGCTACCACTCTCTGAGTAAAGAAGTTCCCCCTCATGTTACCCCTAAACCTCTGTCCCTTAATTCTAAAGTCATGTCCTCTTGTTCGAATCTTCCCTATTCTCAAAGGGAAAGGCTTGTCCACATTAACTCTGTCTATCCCTCTCATCATTTTAAAGACCTCTATCAAGTCCCCCCTTAACCTTCTGCGCTCCAGAGAATAAAGACCTAACTTATTCAACCTATCTCTGTAACTTAGCTGTTGAAACCCAGGCAACATTCTAGTAAATCGCGTCTGTACCCTCTCTATTTTGTTGACACCCTTCCTATAATTGGGCGACCAAAATTGTACACCATACTCCAGATTTGGTCTCACCAACGCCTTGTACAATTTTAACATTACATCCCAGCTTCTATACTCAATGCTCTGATTTATAAAGGCTAGCATACCAAAAGCTTTCTTTACCACCCTATCTATATGAGATTCTACCTTCAAGGAACTATGCACGGTTATTCCCAGATCCCTCTGTTCAACTGTATTCTTCAATTCCCTACCGTTTACCATGTACGTCCTATTTTGATTTGTCCTGCCAAGGTGTAGCACCTCACATTTATCAGCATTAAACTCCATCTGCCATCTTTCAGCCCATTTTTCCAACTGGCCTAAATCACTCTGTAGACTTTGGAAATCCTCTTCATTATCCACAACACCCCCTATCTTGGTATCATCTGCATACTTACTAATCCAATTTACCACCCCTTCATCCAGATCATTGATGTTCATCCAGATCAGATGTACTTTCAATGGATATTGTTGGACTGAAGGAAGTGTTACCCCTTTCTGGAGAGCTACACGGATGGGATTGATGTTCACGCATCTTACCTGAGCCGTGTCCTCCGCCCATACTTGAGGGTCCACATACTTGTATACCTCATTCTCCAGATGATGACGCAAGTGGGTAACAACTTTCCTTGGGGCCTGGTAAAATTCAACAACATATTGATTGGACAAATTCTGCTTTTATTGGGTCTGCCAAGGTAATTGCCTTACTTACCATCGTTCCTAGGTCTTTAGCTCTAGCCGGGAAATTCACCTTTTGGGTGATGTGAGGAGCAGCCTCGTCAGTTCTTTTCCATAACTGTGCTGGTATTTTAGCATACTCGGCAGCTCCCTCTTTTCCTTCCACTAGTGCCAATACTTCTATTTCACATTCCTGTCCTTTGTATGATTTAAAGAAGGTTTCCAGCTCGTTGCCCTTTCCACTTCTATCGTAAGCCAGTGTAATGTGAAGTGGGGGTTCTTCATCCAGATCTAAGGACCACCATTGAGGGGTCACTATGGAGTAATATTGTCGTACGGGAACCCACAGGGTCACTATTATGCCTCTATTGCCACATTATATTTTTAATTGGAAGCACAGAGTAAAGTTCTCAGAGTAAATCTGAAGAAGGGTTTCGGCCCGAAACGTTGCCTATCTCCTTCGCTCCATAGATGCTGCTGAACACGCTGAGTTTCTCCAGCATTTTGTGTACCCCCGTAAATCTCTCACTATCAGGTTGCAATCTAATCCGGTGGCTATCACAAATCTATGTTTGATTGCCTTTCTTTCATATACTACTTCGACTGGCTCAGAGATGGGATACTGGCAAACTTGTCCTTGAAACCCGGACAGGTTCTGAACTTCTCTTGATTCTGGTAAATTATAAATTGATTGAAGAGATGACATGGATGCGCCTGTGTCTACTAGGAAGGTGCAGATTTTACCTTCAACCTGTAGAGACAACATAGGTTCCTCATCAGACTTTCATCCAGTCACTACTAGGTTCGCCAATCATATGCATGTGAATGGGTTAATCGGAGAAAAGGAGATTTGTCCCTTTGGCTCTTGATTTTCCTGCCAGTTCCCTCTGTGCTCTGCAGGATCCCGTTGATCCCTCCATTCTCTTTGATCTTGGAAGTTTCTTCTGTGACCCCCTCTTTTGTTCCTTTCTTTATTTGGGCACCCCCGACTACAGTGACCTACCTTGCCGCAACTATAACACGGGCCCATTCATGATGGCCGGCATGTCCTCGACCCTGGTCTTTGGAGGACTGGCTCTAGGGCAGATGCTTCTCTATAATATCGGTCTGGATATTCCGAGACTCTAATTTCTCCCAGTCCATGGTTTGCTGGTACTCTGGGGATCTATGGTTCAGGATTGAATTTTGGTACTTCCTTTCTGATCACATATTCAGTTTTTTGTTTTACTGCAGGCGGGCTATCCTGCTTCTTTATGTCCCTCCAGTGATATCTTACAGCCCTAGCCATTTGACTGGCACTATTTTCTGTCCAGTCCATATTATTAGTCTTAATGGCTTCTGCTACGTGGTGGGGAGGCAATTCAATAAGATGGCACAATATTGAAGGGAATTTACTCAATTTCTGTAATTTAAGTCACCCGATTGGTCCATATATAATTCAGAGAATCGCTCTAAAAATTCATCTGCTCCTTCTCGCCTTTTTGGTCTTACATCTAATATTCTGGCCAAATCGATTTGTTTTTGAAGGGTATTTGCAAGGGCTGTTAAAATAGCCTCTTCCCTTGCACCATTGTCCGCTATTATATTTGCAAGAGCTTCATGCGACGGATACCCTAAATTTGTTAGGAATCTGGTATGCTCACTCGGGGTAATTATTTGCTGGATCACCACCCATAAATCCTGGGAAATGCCATGATAAACACGCATTGTAGTTCTTAAGTGATCCACAAAAGAAGCGGGTGATTTTTCTACGATCGGGTATTTGACTTAAAATAGCCATCATCTCATTAGGCTTCCACGGGGAATAGACTCTAATTGCATTGCATTGCGATGCACTGCATTGGTTGGATCAAAAGAAGGATTAGGCATTTCCCTTACAGGGAACTGTCTAAGGGTTGTTTGTTTAGTTTCAAGATCTACCGCAGCTTCTTCAATTGTTGCCTCACCCTCAGATGTAACCAGTGCCAGCCATCGCATCCTCATGCTTAAAATTTATGGATGACAATTTTTCTGTGAAAGATTTTCTTCTCCCTTTATCTTTAATACTCTCTGGCTCTTCCCTGAGGCTACCTGGAGGTTCAAATGCATCAGTATCTTCTCATTTTATCCCCCGCTTTAGAGTTGCTTTCTTTCAACTTGCCATTCTTCCTCCGCTCTACTCGCTTTCTGCTCCTCATAATAATTTCTCCACAATTCAATCAATTCCTTTGCCTCTGCATTATCGCTGCATCGCCATATAATCTGCTCAACGTATTTCAATCCCTTTACTGTATCTATGCCCCCTCTGGGCCATAATTCGCTAATTCTCTATTTAATGCTCCAGAAAGAATTCTCAGTCAGTCAGCTTTTTGTGGAAATTCACTGCATATTTCTTGTAAAGGACTTTCCGAGTCAGCGGTCATATCTTTATTTGCGTGGTTCCCCATTCTATTGGATATGGAAGCAACTCCAAAGCTACTCGCACCTCTTAACAATTTCCCTTTCTAATTCCGAAATTACCAACGTTGTTTTTAAACAATATTCAAATCAAAATGCTCCAGGAAACAACCAACCACAATCACACACTATCTCGCAGCCCTTTTCCTGTCCCCGACCTTAATCTAAACACATGCAAATGAGCTCCAAACACGTAAGCCAAATTGAATACAGAAAATAAATTATTTCACTTATTCACTTGCCTAACCACATTCCTGTATAAACCATGAACACTCATCTAAGAGAGCATTTGTTAACTATACAATCTCAAAATTAAATTGCAGTATTCTCAATCCCTTCTCGTGGTGGGCTCGGTCAATGGAACGACTCCTCCCCTGACACAGCGATCGAAAGAGTACGAATCCTGATCGAACCACCACGAATCAGATTCTAACAATACTACAATCCTGATTTAAACAAATACAAAAATTTAGTTCAAACACACTTTTACTTCAATAACACCCAAAAATCCTTAAACACTCACATGGCCACACGGTCCACGAACTTAACACATTCTAAATCTTAACTTTCTAAATCTTAATACACTGTAAATCTTGTTACATACACAAAATATTTATACAATTCAGATCCAATAATGATGCTAAAAAAGACGATGCTGGATTTTAACAATTTACAATAATAATTTAACATGCTAACGCACAGTTTACAAACACTCGATCTCAATGCCGCGTCACGCTGTTATCAATCAGCGAACCTCTCCCTCTGATACTGAAGATTTTCCCCTTCCTAGGGTACTCTTTGCTGAGGGGTACTACTTCTTAAATGACTACTTTCCTCCTGATAAGACTGAACAATCCCTCTATCCCTCCTTTCTAGGTTCTACAGAATTAGGGGTACCGCTCACATCCGGGTACTTTTCACCAAGTAAACCATGTTTCCGTCTCTCAGTTACTCTTTGCTATCAGGTACTAATCAACAATCGATCAGAGGGTTACTATTCACTGTTGATCAGCCGCTATTCGGAATCGATCTCAAACATGAACAAACTCCAAAGTTCTATCTGCACAGAATTCGAATTCTACCGTACGGGCAGAACTTCAATGTGAAATTCTGTATTTGGAAATTTGATTCTGTCAATCTAGACTCGTTCTCAGACTAACTAGTTTTGGTGCGTACCACTCCGGGCTCTCGAATTCAAAATAAATTGCCCAATGAAATCTCGAATGGACTAGAGTATTCCCAGCCAATCTATACTCTAGCTACCGAGCCCAGTGTCTTTACGAGGTTCCTTGTCCGTCACTCCAGGGAGGGACTCAGATACCTTCACGCAGACACCTCTCTCTACTGGGCACCGGGGGTTTAGCGCCGAGCCTCTTCGCGCTGGCATTCGATGCTGATTTTCAGAACGCACCTTTCCAATCAACAGATCCCGGCACAGATAGATCAATACGTAGACCAGACCTGTGTTTCAATACCCCACCAATTGGATACCAAATCTGGACAATAGGCCACCCCTCGCCCTCGAAGTGCATCAGGCTCTCGTTAAAGCAGCTGCAGTCTGCCAACTGCGATCAAGTTTTGGGCCACTCCTCGCCCTGTTTTATGGGCCCCTAACCCAAAGGAATGCTAACCACCTCCCTGCGCTTGCTAGACTCTGTTCTAACGATCTCGATTGGACCCTTTCCAAAGCCCGCGAATGATCGATCTGCCCCGACTAGCAAAGTGCCGAAAATCAATGTGAAAACCGCACAGTGGGCCTGATGTCTGCACATGCGATCGAAACAGCTCAACACCCTTGATTGCAAACTTGTGTTTGGGGGTCCGTGGAGATCCCGGACTTGCCCCCAATGTAAATAGCTCCTTCTAAGCTTCCCCCCAGTCTAGTTTCAGTCAAAAATCATTGAGTCAACCACTTGCGCATCTAAACTTTATTTTGACAAAACACAATTACAGTTCCCACTACTATACCTAACCACTGCGGGTTCGATCGTCGTATCTGCCTGATCAAGCCCCCTTAGCCTCGCTCCAACAGAGAAACTCCAGAAAATCACACAGTCCTAAGCGGTCTCCCAGAAAATGGTCTCCCAGAAACCTTGAGGGGCCGAACCACATGGGGGTCTCTTTACAATCCAATAACAGATATCGATTAACCCAGTATATGATAGACATTTCCCTAACCCAATAATACAGTAACCAATACATTGTATTCAAAAGAAAGTTCTAGAAAGAAGCAAACAAAAATAACAATTGAAACATGCGCCCAGAGATTCAAACAGTTTCTCCAAGGCTCAACAGTTTGACCAATCACCGATTAACAGGATGACCATCTTGCAACATTATTTATACTATTTACAATGCTTTTGCAGCGATCCAATTGAAATGATGCATTTGAGGTTTGTTTGCAAAACTGCTATACATTTTATCAACTTAGGAGAAACAAGGAGAACACCTGGACCCCTCACCATCCTGCATACCTATCTGAGCCTAGACTGGCTAACGCCATTCAAAGCCTGTAAAGTCTAGCTGACAAGGTTTAAGCAATTCTGACAAGTGCAGGGATGCTCCAATTTCTGGTGTCTTTAATTTAATTCAGAAGGATGTGAGGAGATCTTATAGAAACATATAACATTTTTAAGGGATTGTGTAAATAGCTTGTTCTAAGATCCCCCAAGTCTAATTTCAGTAAAAAAATCAGTCAAGCACTTGCGCATCTAAACTTTATTTTGACAAAACACAATTACAGTTCCCATTACTATACCTAACCACCGCGGGTTCGATCCTCGTATCTGCCTGATCAAGCCCCCTTAGCCTTGCTCAAGCAGAGAAACTCCAGAAAATCACACAATCCTAAGCGGTCTCCCAGAAAATGGACACAGGACGTCGTGGGAGCAGTATTTTATAGGTCCCCGAACCTTGAGGGGCCGAACCACATGGGGGTCTCTTTACAATCCAATAACAGATATCGATTAACCCAGTATATGATAGACATTTCCCTAACCCAATAAAACAGTAACCAATACATTGTATTCAAAAGACAGTTCTAGAAAGAAGCAAACAAGAATAAACATTGAAACATGTGCCCAGAGATTCAAACAGTTTCTCAACAGTTCGACCAATCATCGATTAACAGGATGACCATCTTGTAACATTATTTATACTATTTACAATGCTTTTGCAGCGATCCAATTGAAATGATGCATTTGAGGTTTGTTTGCAAAACTGCTATACATTTTATCAATTTAGGAGAAACAAGGAGAACACCTGGACCCCTCACCATCCTGCATACCATTCTGAGCCGAGACTGGCTAACGCCATTGAAAGCCTGTAAAGTCCAGCTGACAAGGTTTAAGCAATTCTGACAAGTGCAGGGATCCTCCATTTACTGGTGTCTTTAATTTGGCCAATATTAACAATTGGACAGGCTAGATGCAGGAAAAATGTTCCAGATGTTGGAGGAGTCCAGAACCAGGGGTCACAGTTTAAGAATAATTGGTCGGCCATTTAGGACTGAGATGAGGAAAAAACCTTTTCACCCAGAGAGTTGTGAATCTGTGGAATTCTCTGCCACAGAAGGCAGTGGAGGCCAATTTGCTGAATGTTTTCAAGAGAGAGTTGGTAGAGCTCTTAGGGCAAATGAAATCAAGGGTTATGGGGAGAAAGCAGGAATGGGGTACTGATTTTGAATGATCGTCCATGATCATATTGAATGGCGGTGCTGGCCTACTCCTGCACCTATTTTCTATGTTTCCATGTAATTGGAGGCACGCACCGTCTCAAGGGAGCGTTGGGATAGCTGTCGATTCCAGCGCTGTCCCTCGTTATCTTTGTGTTTCAACCAGAGTGGGGGGAGGGTGGGGTGGGGGGGGGGGGGCGGGGGAAATCACGCAGCAACGTGGATGTGTACGGGCAAGGAAGAGAAAAATAGATGAACCAGAAAAGGTGGAGATGAATAACATTACCGCTAATTGGCGATCCTCTGTGGCCAATGTTCAAGACTGGCCCTTTTGTCTCTATTTATGATCTGAGCCTCAAATTCATGACTCTTAACTGACAGGATCACTGTTGGGATTGGAACAGTGTTGACAGCTCTTTATATAAAATGCTCACGACCGCTCTTCAGTGTTCTGTACGATAATATACATCTAAGCTAGCTGCAAGAAATTGATTTCTTATATCGAGTCCTTGATTGGAAAAATATGATGCAAAATCCTCACTGCGAATGACCATTTGCTTCCAGTCTTTAGAGAAATACAGTGTGGAAACAGGCCCTTTGGCCCACCGAATCCGTACCGACCAGCAATCACCCCCGTGTACGCTCGCACTATCCTACGCACACCAGGGACGATTTACAATTTTTACAGAATTTTCACCTACAAACCTGGACGTCTTTGGAGTGTGGGTGGGGGGGAAACCTCAGCACCCGGAGGAAACCCATATTTTCACGGGGAGAATGTACAAACTCTGTACAGACAGCACTCGTAGTCACGAGTGAAGCGGGGTCTCTGGAGTTGCAAGGCAGCAACTCTACCGCTGGGCCGCCGTGCCACCCTGTCCTAGAACAATAGAACAAGAATGTTTTTCGTTTCTGCAGCCAACTTCCCAATATAATTTAATTGCTCCGTTTTCAGTACTTTAGACTTTAGAGATTAGTTTGTGTTTCTATTCTTGGTCCAACATATATGCTGCCCTTTAACACACATCGAGAGATCATAAGGTCATAAGTGATAGGAGTAGAATTAGGCCCTTTGGCCATTCAAGTCTACGGCATTCAATAATGGCTCCCTCCTAACCCCATTCTCCTGCCTTCTTCCCATAACCTCTGACACCTGTGCTAATCAAAAACCTATCTATCACTGCCTTAAAAATATCCACTGACTTGGCCTCTACAGCCTTCTGCGGCAAAGAATTCTGCAGATTCACCACATACAGATGTGGTCATTATTTCTATTTGACACTCGGCTCTAACTCATGAGATCCTCTCCTGACTTCTACATAGCCATTAAAATCTTGGACTGTTTGCCCAAATTATGCATGGCGTTTAGATGATTTCTCTAGGGCAGTAGTTAGTGAGCATCGACCTGCAATGAGAGAGGGAGTTGCCATATGTACCATGAGAAGATTTACCAGACTGATTCCTGGGATGTCAGGACTTTCATATCCAGGAAAGACAGGATAGACTCGGCTTGTACTCGCTGGAATTTAGAAGATTGAGGGGGGATCTTATAGAAACTTACAAAATTCTTAAGGGGTTGGACAAGCTAGATGCTGGAAGATTGTTCCCGATGTTGGGGGAGTCCAGAACAAGGGGTCACAGTCTAAGGATAAGGGGGAATTCCTTTAGGACTGAGATGAGGAAAACATTCTTTACACAGAGAGTGGTGAGTCTCTGGAATTCTCTGCCACAGAAGGTAGCTGAGGCCAGTTCATTGGCTATATTTAAGAGGGCGTTAGATGTGGCACTTGTGGCTAAAGGGATCAGGGGGTATGGAGAGAAGGCAGGTACGGGATACTGAGTTGGATGATCAGCCATGATCACATTGAATGGCAGTGCAGGCTCGAAGGGCTACTCCTGCACCTATTTTTCTATGTTTCTATGTTTCTACCTTCGATTTGGGGCGGCAGCGTGGCCCAGTGGTAGAGTTGCTGCCTTACAGCACCAGAGACCCAGGTTCGATCCTGACTATGGGTGCTGTCTGTACGGAGTTTGTATCCGTGACTGCGTGGGTTTTCTCCGGGCGCTCCGGTTTTCTCCCACACTCCAAAGACGTACAGGTTTGTAGGTTAATTGTCTTTGGTAAAAATTGTAAACTGCCCCTAGTGTGTTGGATAGTGCTGGTGTAAGGGGTGATCGCTGGTCGGTGCAGAATCGGTGGGCCGAAGGGCTGTATCTCTAAAGTCGAAAGTAAAGTATGGAAAACGGAGCAATGAAATTCTTACTTGCAGCTGCATAACCGGTCTGCAAACGCAGTACTCGTAGATTACATGATGAATTAAAAAAAGATTGATATATAAAAAAATACAATATTAGTGGAAAAAATGATCAAAGTCCCTGGTGCAATCACGACACAGTTCATAACATAGTTGGTATCTGCAGTGTTCAGGAGCCTGGTGATTGTTGGGAAGAAGCTGTTCCTGGAGGTGGAAATCACGGTTTTAGACTCCTGTAACCTTCTTACCGATGGCAGAGGTGAAATCAGAGCCTGGCCAGGGCGGTGTGGTTCTCTGATGAAGGCGGCTGCCTTTTTGAGTCAGCGCCACCTCTGGAGCCCTTTGATGATGTGTGGGGGGGGGGGGGGGTGTCTGTACCCGTGATGTACCGGGTGGTGCCTACTATGTTTTGTAAACGTGCAATGTGACAGAGATTATGTACAACGGCTTTGAATGATCCTGAAGCTAGGAGGCTAAGAGTGAACGTGACCCTGATCTCTCAGGGCAAGCTGTCGTGGAACATACGAGGCCGCATTTGAGATCTCAAGAGGTCACAGACCCTGGTGAGGATGATGAAGGCAGTGTGAACGTCAGCCCTTAAAATAGCGCGGCAAATGTGTAGGAGGAAACTGCAGATGTGTAGGGAGAAACTGCAGATGCTGGTTTAAACCGAAGAGAGACGCAAAATGCTGGAGTAACTCAGCGGGACAGGCAGCATCTCTGGAGAGAAGGAACGGCTGATGTTTCGGGTCGAGACCCTTCTTCAGACGGACTGAAGAAGGGTCTCGACCCAAAACGTCACCCATTCATTCTGTCCAGAGATGCTGCCTGTCCTGCTAAGTTACTCAAGGAACTGCAGATGCTGGTTTACACCTAAGATAGACACAAAATGTCAGCTGGTCAGGTAAAATCTCTGGGGAAAAGAAAGGTGACGCTTTGGTCACAACCCTTCTTTAGACCGACCGTCTCCGACCAGAAACGTCACCTATTTCTTTTCTCCAAAGATACTGCCTGACCTGCTGAGATACTCCAGCGCTTTGTGTCTATCTTCGGTATAAACCAGCATCTGCGGTTTCTTCCCACGCACTTTACCTTGTTTTAATGATATTGGTTGAGATATGCTGGGGATGAGCTCTCGTGTTCCTCTTCAGACCAATAAGCATGGTATCTGTTAAGGCCACGTAAATGGGAGATGGATGAGAGCTGGTTTTAATAGCCTTATCTGAAGGTCGGCCCGATGTAGCAGGTAATTCAGGCTCACAAGCTGTGCCTTTCCAATTGCCTTGAACAACTTTACACACTGAATTGCTCTGAAGTGCATACGTTACTTCACGACAGGCAGCTCTCGTAAAGAACAGTGAGGATGACAAACTCGTTTATTGGTTGTATTTATTGAGAGATGATTATTAGCCAGAATGCCTGAGGAGCTGCTGCTTCTTTGCCAAAAGGATAGCAAAAAAAAAAAAAAAAATTGCTTGAATAAGCATCTCTCTTCATGCCTTATCCTAAGAATGGCACCTCTGGCAAAACGACATGCCTCCAACACCGCAGTGAAATGTCAACTTAGATTGCGTCCAGTTCCGGCAGTCAGTCTACAGCCTGCAACATAACTCAGAGGCAGAAGAGCCACAGATTTTTGCATTGCCTCTCGCCTTCGTGACACTGTGAATAAACCCGGCTCTTCTCATTCCCCACACGAGTCCTTTAAAATCCCTTGGCTGAAATTACGTCTCATGGCAACCAGAGCAAATGAAGACATCTCTTCACGTCCGATGAGATGGCAGGCGAGGAGATTTCGGAAATAGGCTATTTCTCGCTAACTAGTAGAGCAGTCCTGACCTACCATCTACCTCGTTGTCCATGGAGTCAAGAGTGTTTTATTGTCATATGCCCCAGATAGAACAATGAAATTCTTACTTGCAGCAGTGTAACAGAATATGTAAACATAGTACTCTAAACAGTATAAGAAATGTGGAAGAAAGTTATATATATATATATAATGCATATACATACATAAAAATGCATAATTCATAAATATATACATAAAAATGCAGAAAGACCAAACCAATGCCCCAAAGTGTATGTAGTTCAGAGCTTATTTGGAGGTTGTCGTGTTAAATGGCTGCAGGGAAGAACCTGTTACTGAACCTGGACGTTACAGTTTTCAGGCTCCTGTGCCTTCTTCCTGATGGCAGGGGTGAAATGAGTGTGTGGCCAGGGTGGTGTTGGTCTCTGATTATGCCTAATATCAATGGGAACCCTTGCGCTATCTTTAATCGGACTTTACTGGACATTATGCTGCACCAAGCGCGGTTCCCTTTATCCCGTGAGCGGCTTAATTGTCGTCACATGTAGTCTTTATGCTGACTGATTGATACGCAAGGAAAAAGCTTTTCCCTGTACCTCGGTACACGTGACAATAAACTAAACTAAACTAAACTTGATTGATTTGTAGATTGTTAACATTTCCCCCTCATTCAGGCTTCAGTGCGGTTCTAATGCTTTGCTAATTGTGGCTGCCTTCGTTAAAACCAGAAGGGTCAACATCGACCAAGGAATGAACCTGGAGCTGCAGAACTACATAATGTATCATTTTAACTGGTGCACGTCCTATGTGCCTGATCCAGTAAAGACTTATTATTAACCTAGTAAGTCATTAAGAAAAGAAAATGGTTGTATATATACAGTCCCTCCTCCACCCAGGTCATATTTGCTTCATAGTCGCCTTGTTGAGTCTCATTGTCTGTAACTCGTTTTTACCTTGTTCACAACTAACAATGGCCTGTTTCCTTTATCGTCTATACTTTTTTTGCGTGTCTTTCATTCATTTGGTCTCCGTATCTCTATATCACCGTCTATATCTCTCGTTTCCCTTTCGCCTGACTCTCAGTCTGAAGAAACATCACCTATTCCTTCTCTCCAGAGATGTTGTCTGTCCTGCTGAGTTACCCCCGGTTTTTGTGTCTACCTTCATTTTGATTCAGCATCTACGGTTCCTTCCTATACAGTACCTACTATGTTCCTTTTTTTAGCCCTATTTGGAGTATTGTGGTAAATTTTGTTCACCCAGAGGCTGGTACATTTTGATGACATTTTGCCAGGTATAAGGATTGGACACATTCAGAGGGATCTGGGCCAAACATGGTAAGGTGGGACCAGTGTAGATGGGGCATCTTGGTTGGCATGGCAATTTGTTGGTGTTAGAGGCTATTCCACCTTGGCATCTCTCATTTTATTCTCCTGGCTTTGAGGTTGTCGCGAATTTTGTTATCCATTCCCTAACCAGCCTCACCAGCCACTTGCCTATTACCCTTGCTTGTATGGCCACTCTTGTGGCTAATTAAGCATTGCTTGACTTCAAAGTCTCATTCCTGTTCCTCCAGCTATTTTCTCTGTTACCCCCCTCCAATCCCATAGTGTGGGAACTGAAGAAGCATAATTATCAATGACCATCCCACCATTTGGGGGTCAGGCCACGACCTTAATCTTGCAGCCTCTCCTCCTTCCTTTAAAACGCACCTTAAAATGTACCTCTTTGATCAGGCGTTTGATCATCGAACATAATTCCTCCTCATGTAATCCGGTGTCAACATTTGTTTAGTAACTCTCCTGAGAAGAGCCCCAGGACCTTCTTGCGACATGAAATATGCCACGTGAATTGTTGTGGTTGAACACTGCATTCCAGTTCGGCAGCGACCAAGATAGCCCCTGTGAGTTAATGACTGCATATAACCACAAAAATGGAGGAATTACAAGAATCATTTTTTAGAATGGAGTCCCAGTAAACAATGGTGCGTTTAACTCAAGCCTTAAAAGTCCAAGAAGGTTGATGAAATGTATCGAATGCTCTTTTTCTCTCCATTTTCAAAGGGCGATACCCTGAAAAAGTGTAAATTAAAATATTAATTTCAGCGCGTTGTGGTCAGCAGCTATTGATTTTGCTTGCTAAATGCAGACCGTGGAACAAAGATGTCAAAACCTGTTATCGATCCAGAGCAGAAGGCAGCAACAGGGGTCTTACAGAAGCCAATTTTTATCCTGATATAATTTTCCTTTCTCACCAGCCTAACCCGTCAGTCACACTCAAGTATGCTAAGCCTATTCCAGCCTGGAGACCTGAGAGCTCTGCGGCATCTCGCAGCCAAATAACAAGCTCTCCTTCACACACATTCATTAACCACCTCAGTACCTTGTTCTTCCTCCTAGTCACAATGAGTCAACGTTGATAGGAGGCGCAGGGAATCTTGTTTCGCCACGGTAACGTTGCTACCAATCCCTTCCTCGGTTGCTCAGGGCAACCCAGCATTGCCCTGACCGTTGATAGACAATCCGTCAGTCACCAGCTAAGTCCTGGCAGTGCAGCGACCATTTTGAACAAAAAGACTCTGATGAGTCAAGAATGGCGCTGCCAAGATCTCCACAGGTAAAGTCAAGGAAAGATCTACCTTAGTATGTAAAAACCTAGTGTCAGATTCAAATATTTATCGGGCCAGTTCAGTTTTTTTTAGTTTGAGAGATACAGCACGGAAACAGGCTCTTCGGCCCACTGGAGTCTGCACCGACCAGCGATCCCCACGCATTAGCGCTACACTACACATACTAGGGACATTTTGTTTTACATTTATACCACACCAATTAACCTACAAACCTGTACGTCTTTGTAGTGCGGGAGGAAGTCGAAGATCTCGGAGAAAACCCAGGCAGGTCACGGGAAGAATGTACAAGCTCCGTACAGACAAACACCTGTAGTCAGGATCGAACCCAGGTCTCTGGCACTGTAAGGCAGCAGTTCGACCGCTACACCACTGTGCCGCCCCCGTTCAGTTTAATTTATTGTCACGTGTACCGAGGTACCGTGAAAAGCTTTGGTCACGTGCTAACCCGTCAGCGGAAAGACAATACATGATTACAATTGAGCCACTCACAGTGTATAGATACAAGATAAGGGAATAACGTTTAGTGCAAGGTAAAGCCAGTAACATCCGATCAAAGATAGTCCGAGGGTGGCTGAAAGAAGTTTAAGAAGATCATAGTTAAAATATTGCTGGAGGAGTAGAGATTTAAAAGTGGGGAATTATTGTAATGTGTGATTGTAGATCCACTTATGTGATTAGCACACAAATAATGGCTAGGGTTGGGCGCCATCTTGGATAACAGATCCAATAATAAATTCTTAATTTGAATTTGAGTCTGAAGAAGGGTCTCGACCCGAAACGTCGCCTATCTCCTTCGCTCCTTAGATGCTGCTGCACCCGCTGAGTTTCCCGCTGAGTTTCTCCAGCTTTTTGTGTAACCAATAATAAATTCTATTTATTTTGTTCCTTGTGATGGAAACCGTCTCAAGATATTTTAAGTAGACTGTTTAACAGGGTTTCCTACCATTTCTCCCCATCGCACACTGCAATGATCTGAATAACAATGAACAATACCGTTATATTACTCTGAATAATGTCCCCGTGATGATAATTCTTTCTCCTTCTATCTCGGAGAATTTCACAGAATATTTAGGATGGCAATGGCTCATTTGATCCAAACTCTGTGCAAATCACCTATCAAGTATGTCATCAATTTTCTTTCATGTACTCTAACAATGTGTTCCTATGAAACATTTAAACTTTTATCTTAAACACTTCCAATAGTGACGACACTAAAGTGGGGTGGTATTGCAGATAGTGAAGATGGTTGTCAAAAATTGCAGCAGGATCTCTATCGGTTGGGGAGGTGGACTTAAATACAGAGAAAGATGAGGTGTTGCATTTTGTGAAGACTAACATGGGCAGGACCTACACAGTGTTTAAGAAGGAACTGCAGATGATGGAAATTCGAAGGTAGACAAAAGTGTTGGAGAAACTCAGCAGGTGCGGCAGCATCTATGGAGCGAAGGAAATAGGCAACGTTTCGGGAATGGCAGGGCTCTGGGGAGTGTTGTGGAGCAGAGGGATCTTGGAGTGCAGGTACATAGTTTGTTGAAAGTGGCATCACAGGTGGATAGGGGAGTCAAAAAGGCTTTTGGCACATTGGCCTTCATCAGTCAAAGTACCGAGTATAGAAGTTGGGAGGTCATGTTTAAGTTGTGAAAGACGTTGGTGAGGCTGCATTTAGAGAATTGCATTCTGTTCTGGGCACCATTTTACAGGAAAGATGTTGTTAAGTTGGAAAGGTGCAGAGAAAATTTGTAAGAATGTTGCAGGAACATGAGGGCCTGAGCTATTTTTTTTTTTCTCTCTTTTTTCCATTCAAAATGCTTTTATTCAGAACAAACAAAAATACAAAGTAGTAACACAATCAAAGAATGCCTATATTGGCATTTTACAAAATTATCATATTAAAATATTAACATTTTTATCAACAATACATTCGACCTCCCGCAGTGACCAGCATTCACGGAGGCCTCCACAGTCCCCGTGGACACCGCGTGTTCCCTCTCCAGGGACACGCGGGCACTGACGTAACCCCGGTAAAGGGGCAGGCAACCGACCGCGGTGCAGCCGTCGACTGCCCGCTGCCTGGACCCGCGAATGGCCATCTTGACCAGGCCCAGGAGCAGACCGACAGGGAAACCCTTTTCCTGGGCCTGAGCTATTGGGAGTGGTTAAGCCGCTATAGGGAGAGGTTGTGTAGACTAGGACTCTATTCCTTGGCGTGCAGGAAGATGAGGGGTGATGTTATAGAGGTGTGCAAAATCATGAGAGGAATAGATCGGGTAGATGCACAGAGTCTCTTGCCCAGATTAGGGGAAACGAGAACCAGAGAACATAGGTTTAAGGTGAGGGGGTGGGGGGAAAGATTTAATACGAACCTGAGGGGTAACCTTTTTACACAGTGGATGTTGGGTGTATGTAACGAGCTGCCGGAGGAGGTAGTTGAGGCAGGGACTATTGTAACATTTAAGAAGGATTTGAACAAGTGTATGGATAGGACAGTTTTAGTGGAATATGGGCTAAAAGTAGGCAAGTGGGACTAGTGTAGATGGGACATATTGGTCGGTGTGGGTTAGTTGGACGGAAGGGCCTGGTTCCACGCTGTATGACCATGACTCGGTAAGGAACAATTCAACATGACTTCGAATTCAACATCTCTGAAGAAGGGTTTCGACCCGAAACGTTGCCTATTTTCTTCGCTCCATAGATGCTGCCTCACCCGCTGAGTTTCTCCAGCTTTTTTGTCTACCTTCGATTTTCCAGCATCTGCAGTTCCTTCTTAAACATTCAACATGACTTCATTACTTTTCAATTCCACGTCCATGAAAATATATCTAAATATTTACATATTCATTGTTTTATCGGCTTGGGATGGTGCTACTAATTACATTTTCCAATTTGTTATTTGTGAAAGAAAATTTCCTGATGACGGGTTGCAGTTGTAATTGAAGTTCAATTGATTTGTTTTGCAAAATCAGATGTGAGACTGTACATACTTCAACTCTCTAGTACGTCACTCATGTTGCAGAACTGCTTGCCAAGATGGCGTCCAACCCAGGCGACTATATGCGTGCTAGCCACAGAAACAGACCTACATTCACATATTACAATCGATCCACACTCTTAAACCTCCACTTCTACAGATCTATACACTATAATGGCTCGATTGGAATCATGTATTGTCTTTCCGCTGACTGGATAGCACGCAACAAAAGTTTTTCACCATACTTCGGTAAACGTGGCATTGAACTAAACTAAATAGCAGTGGAACACTTGCTTGCCAACAGCCTACTTGGCTGACAGCAGGCTATTTGACACCCTGCTGGGTGATTACCTCCTCATGCATTGTCCACACTTGCCTACTGTGGGTAGTAAACTGGATCAGCAATGCTTCACTGCTCCTCCTTGGGTTATGAAAGCCCCGTGGCTATGGAGGCTAAGTCAATGGATATTTTTACGGCGGAGATAGACAAATTCTTGATTGGTATGGTTGTCAGGTGTTAGCTATATCAGGTATTGGCTATTGTCAGGTATTGGCTATATTTAAGAGGGAGTTAGATGTGGCCCTTGTGGCTAAGGGGATCAGAGGGTATGGAGAGAAGGCAGGTACGGGATACTGAGTTGGATGATCAGTCATGATCATATTGAATGGCGGTGCAGGCTCGAAGGGCCGAATGGCCTACTCCTGCACCTAATTTCTATGTTTCTATGTTTCTATGTTATGGGACGAAGGCAGGAGAATGAGGTTGAGAGGGAAAGATAGATCAGCCATGATTGAATGGCAGAGTCGATCTGATGGGCAGAATGGCCTGATTCTGCTCCTAGAAACTATGAACTTATGGCTGATGAACATACATGCAGCCAAGCATCCCAGGGAGACTGCTGGGACGGATAAGGAGGATTTGCCAGCAGCTGTGGGGCTGCAGTGGGAATGGGGACATTCCCGCACATCATCTCTCCCGACCCATCTCTCTCCCGACCCTCAACAATCGGGGGACTGGGTGGAGCCGGGCGGAGCTGTGGGTGTCGAGCAGAAAAGCTCGCTCGCTCGCTCACCGAGCCCGTGAGGCCGGCTGTCGACCGCTCTCTCCGCTCCTGTGCCCTCTCCCGTCGTAGCTGTTTTACCCGATCCTCTCCCGCACGTTGTTCCCGTTCACCTGCGACTCATCGAACAGTTGGGGTTACAATAGAACCTTGTCCTGACTCGAAGACTGCCTGCATTATCCACGGGAACTGAAGCCCAATTCAGTAGATGATCTTGCCTTAGTTCAAACAATGTAAGGAAGGATGGGCACACTGGGTCCTCTGCTGTCTACAGGGCTCATTAACACAATGGTCAATGGACAAGTCATCTGAATGGAGACTACTGCCTCCCACAGATGTATTCTTGCAGACAGAAAACTATTTTGTTTCCTGATGTGAATTATTTGCTTCATGTGCAATAGCTGTCTCTGGTCTGTGTGGGTAGGCAGTGTTCTGGTGAAACTGAATGCGTGCAAAAGCTTTGCCTCGTGTCAAAATGTTCACCCAGTGTGTTTTAGTTCAGTTTAGAGATGCTGTGCGGAATCAGGCCCTTCGGTCCGCACTGACCAGCCATCCCCGCACTTTAACACCACCCTGCACACACACTCGGGACAAAAATGATACCAAGGCAATTAGCCCACAAACCTGTACATTTTTTGGAGTGTGGAAGGAAGCCGAAGATCTCGGAGAAAACCCACGCAGGTCACGGGGAGAACGTACAAACACCGTGCAGACAAGCACCCGTGGTCAGGATCGATCCCGGGTCCCTGGCGCTGTAAGGCAGCAACACTGCAGCTGCGCCACCGTGCCGCCCGTTTAAAAAATCTAAATGCCTCTCATTGAGCCCACCACCTTGAATATGCGGAGACCTTGTGAAATCAACCATCGCAAGGAATAAGGTGATTGCAAAGCTTCTTGCAAATGTTCCCTTACACTGGACCACAGGCTGTTTGATCTCCAAACTTGCTCTCACTTCAGTTAGGATCAGTTCCTCAGAACTGTGACTTCTGTTAAGGTTTGCAGTGCAAAGACATGTATTCATTGTGTCACTATTCCCACTGCTCCCTCCGAGAAAATATTGCCAAGATTTTTTTCCGAATGGCCCGCAGACTAAAATGAACATTGTTAAAGGGGAGGTGGCGGAGCACTGAAGCTTTCTGTTATTTAATTCCTGGAAGCCCAGGCAACAAGTATTTTTTTAGAGGCCCCCTTCTGTCATGGCTGACCATGGGTGTCTCCAGGGTGCTATTCCCCATATGGAGGACACCTGTGCGTGACTTTGTTTAATGTGGGGAGACTGGTGCACAGACAGCCACCCCATAGTCCTTGTCAGATCTGGGTCAGGATCCAGTGGCATGGAATCCAAGACGACTGGAGACCATTTTCTGCTGCAGCCTTCATCCGCCTTCCCAGCTCCACTAAGGTCAGCCATCATTCTCCGCCTTTTCCACCGTTGAGGTCTTGGTTGGATTGCTCTTTGTCAGAGACCTCCCCCTCGACCTTACCACCATGGGTGGCCCTACCAGGAGTATCGCTCCAGACGGCATCGCTCTCAGGATCTCAGGCTCTCAGGACCACACAAGTTTCTCCACCACGACAAGGTGATAATCCACGCAGGCATCAAATAGCCTTGTGAAAATGTACATGGAGTTAGGCCCTTCGGCCCATTGAGATGGCACAGTGTAAATCTGTTCCAAGAATAATAGTATCATTGCTGATGGTTTGTGGATAGGAAAGGTTTAGAGGGATATGGGCCACACACACACACACACACACACAGAGGCAAATGGGACTTGCTCAGGAAGGCAATTGGGTCAGCATGGAAGTTGGACCGAATGGCCTGCTTTCGTGCCGCGTGACAATGAATTCCTCACGAAGATAGACACAAAAAGCTGGAGTGACTCAACGGGTCAAAGGAATTGCCGACGTTTTGGGTCGAGACAACGTCTTCACATTTCTCATGCACATTCGTCACAATTCCTCACATTTTACATGTGTGTAAACACACAAATTAAAGTAAAATAATGTGAGATGGCTGGAAACTGTACCTACAAATTTTGCAATCACTGGTAATTTATCAGGAACAATACATTTTATTCTTGACAACCATCTCTCTGGTTATCACCACAGTATCATTAACATTATCACACAGTTCCATTCAGCTGCCTCCTATTTTTATCGCAGATTCCGAGCTGTTTATTGCGAACGGGTTGACACCTCGGTTAAAATAGCTGAAGGATATCGCAGGGAAATATCAAGGGGTCATTCATAGACGTCACCGACAGGATTTTCTAGCCCCTGGTTTCACAATGAATCTCGAGTAGTATTACACAAGAATAGTTTCTCATTACAGCAACTGCCACTGAGGTTTACGGTTTTCATTAAAAGCTGCCTGGCCCCATCACCCGAGCCTTTCATTTGCCATCTTCCACTTTTGAATTCAAGTCCGATATACATCTTTGCACGCCACTGTGGAGGCAAAGTCGGTGGATATATTTAAGGCAGAGATAGATTCTTGATTAGTACCGGTGTCAGAGGTTATGAGGAGAAGGCAGGAGAATGGGGTTAAGAGGGAGAGATAGATCAGCTATGATTGAATGCAGAGTGGACTTGAGGGGCCTAATGGCCTAATTCTGCTCCTATCACCTATGATCAGAATGCGTCATGTACTCATCCACAAAAATGACCGATAATATACAGGTAGTTTCACCTGATCACATTTTAAATGAGTCACTTGCATTTCACCAGGGTCAAAGATAAGAAGTACTTAAATCATTAATCAGATGAAGGCTTGAGAATAAATCAATTTATGAGCCACAAACCATCTGTAAATATCCATTTAATAATGTGTTAGGCATTCCTTAATGTAAAAAGTTCCATGAGGGAATAGATGAAGGCATCAATACGTGGTTAGTTTATTATTATTATCTTGTGCACTGAGATACGGTGAAAGGCTTTTGTTTGTGTGTTCTCTAATCAAATAAGACAATATTATACGTGAATACAAACAGGCCATACACAGGTGCAACAGGCAGAGCAGGGAGAAAGATACCTGAGTGCAATATATAGTTTTTCAGCATTCCAGAGAAAAAGTCAAATGTCCGCAATGAGGTAGGTAGGAAGATCAGGATTATACCCTTGCTAATGGGAGGACCATTCTGAAGTCTGGTAATGGAAGGGAAGAAGTTGTTTCCGAGTCTGGTGATATGTGTTTTCAGCATTTGTATCTTCTGCTCGACGGGAATGGGAGAAGAGGGAATGACAGGGTTGTGAAAGGTCCTCGATTACGTTGGCTGCTTTACCAAGGCACTGTGAAGTGCAGATGGAGTCAAGGCAGGGGTCAGGTTAGTGCAGGAAGGAACTGCAGATGCTGGTTTAAATCGAAGATGGACACAAAATGCTGGAGTAACTCAGCGGGACAGGCAGCATCTTTCGAGAGAAGGAATGGGTGATGTTTCGGGTCAAGACTCTTCTGTTTGTCCGAAGCATCAGCCTGAAGAAGGGTCTCGACCCGAAACGTCACCTATTCCTAGTCTGGTTAGTGCGATGGACTGGGTTACATCCATAACTGAAAATTCCTGTGGTCTCGGGCAGAGCTGTTCCCAACCAAGCGATGATGCAACCTGTAGGATGCTTTCTACAGTGCTTCTGTAAAAGACTAAGAGTTGTGTAGTCCGTTTGTAAGGGGACATGCTGAATTTTTGTAGGCTGATGAGGAAGTAGAGGCATTGGTGTGCTCATTTGGCCGCAGTTCAAGGTGATTGATCCAGGACATATTGTTGGGAATATTATCACCAAGGAACAAGAAGCTCTCAACCATTTCCAATTCTGGCTCCATTGATACTGATTGAAGTATTAGCTCCACCGTGCTCCTGAAGCCAATAACCAGCTCCTTCGTCTTGCTGACGTTGAAGGAGAAGTTGTTGCTTTGACACCCTGTTCCTAACGCTCTATCTTCTTCCTGTGCTCCATTTCATCTTCATTTCTTTTAGTTTAGAGATACAGCACGGAAACTGGCCATTCGGCCCACCAAGTCGGCACTGACCAGCGATCCCCGCACATTAACACTTTCCTATACACACCAAGAACAATTTCACACATGCACCAAGCCAATGAACCTACAAACCATATAACCATATAACAATTACAGCACGGAAACAGGCCTTCTCGGCCCTTCCAGTCTGTGCCGACCATTTATTTTCCCCTAGTTCCATCTACCTGCACTCAGACCATACCCCTCCATTCCCTTCCCGTCCATATACCTATCCACTTTACTTTTAAATGTTAAAATCGATCCTGCCTCCACCACTTCTGCTGGAAGATCATTCTACACAGCCACCACTCTCTGAGTAAAGAAGTTCCCCCTCATGTTACCCCTAAACTTCTGTCCCTTAATTCTCATGTCATGCCCTCTTGTTTGAATCTTCCCTACCTTCAATGGGAAAAGCTTATCCACGTCAACTATCCCTTTCATCATTTTAAAGACCTCAATCAAGTCCCCCCTCAACCTTCTGCGGCGCTCCAAAGAATAAAGACCTAACTTGTTCAACCTTTCTCTGTAACTTAGTTGTTGGAATCCAGGCAACAAAAGGACAGTCTTGTTATCAGTCTGAAGAAGGGTCCTGACCCAAAATGTTGCCTATCCTTTTTCTCCAGAAAAAGGACCCTTCTTCAGACATTGTTCTAGTTAGTTGCAAAGCCCTTGCAGTAGGAAAGGGAAGTTTGGCTAAAGTTTTCAATCATCCTCACTGAGCTGAGGTCCTGTTAGGAGATACTTAGGTGTGGACAGGCTGGGCAATAGGTTTATGTTCCCTATGGTACAATGCCTTGTGTCTAAAACCTTCCGAGCTTCTAGGTGAAGAACACACTCTCTCCAAACAGACGTCCAGAAATGAATGAGTCCATTGCTTACCTTGGCAATTGGCTTTCTGGATGTGGATGGGATGAGCATGAGCTGTATGTTCACTGTGGAACAATGGCCTGTTGTCTCTCGCTGTCTGGGCTCCTACATGAAGAACATCACTATGGTCAGTATACACTGGAACAAGATCCCAGCTGCTGTTGGCACTCCAGCATTGAGGAAGATGAAGGAAGCGGAGGGGGGAAGAATCCCAACAATACGCAGGGTGTGAGAAGGTCGGGCGCAGGATGGATATCACAGGCTACAGTGGGTTAATGCTGATAAACGGCGTGACTGATGGTCTGACCACAGATGTGAATCCTTCAGAATTGCAGCCTTGTCTGGTTTGTGTAGCCGGGGCAATCAAGTCCTCTCATCGGAAGAACTCTCTGGGAGAAAAGACTAATTTATCTGATCCAAACACAACTGTCAACAGTGATGAATGGCAAAGGACAAAGTCACCACAGGAGACAATAATTTCAGTGTTGGACCTTCTTGGTCTTTATCTCAGTGGCGTCTTAGCCGTGGTGGTGGAGAATGGATGAAGGGCTGTGTGGTTGTTAGTAAGGAGGACACAAATCTTATTCTGTTAATTATCTGTGAATACAAATGAACTCAGAGTTTATGATCATTACTTTCATCATTCATTGCTTTTAGTACAATTGTTGGTTTGAGCGTGGCAACTCAATTGAACCCTTCATTCTGAAAATGTATTTTGTTTTCTGGCTGCTCGCTATGTCATTCATGAATTAAACTTTTTATTTCACTTTGAATAAGCCAGTATCTCAATCATACCTTTTCCAAACCGAAGTCCAGGGATGAATGAGTCCATTGCTAATCCTGGCAATTGGATTATTCTCTTATTTCCTGCTGCCGACCTCAACATGTCGCAGAGAAAGAGAACTTTGAGACTAGGCATTTGGCTTCCATCCCGTTTGAAGGAAGCAAATATTATTTTTACATTGTCCCAAGGTAATGAATGGACTGTGTTTCTTTCCCTGAAAGATAGCTAGTGTCTGAACAAAGGGAGTGTGTACGGAAAGTCAAGCTCGCTTTCCGTTTCTTATAAAAACAGTGTTCTCTGTAATATTCAGCAACCAAATGAGCTTGATTATCTCTTGATTCAGTAGTGCAGGAATCTGAGAGAATCTCTTGAGCGAAAGGGCAATTTTGTCCCCATTAAGCTACTTACTCTGCACTGAGCTTCTTGTACATCTTTCCCTCACGCGTCCAGGCCTGCCGGCTAAAACCCACTGGACACTGGTGAGGGATTTGTGAGCCACAGAGGGAGGTGGTGTCGACGCGCATCGCTGTCCACTGTCCCCTCACTGGGTCATCAAGGATCCAGGACTCTGTGGGGAAAAGAGTGCAGCTCACTCCCGGTCTCATTAAGTGGAGGAAAGAACTGCAGATGCTGGTTTAAATCGAAGGTAGACACAAAATGCTGGAGTAACTCAGCGGATCTGGATCTGGATGTAACGCGCTGAAAAGCTCGAGGTAGAGCATCACTCAGCACTATGATGGTGGTGGACGTGCTAGTCGAGATGGAGATGCTTTTGCTCTTTGAATGTGTTGATCTTTTGGAGATCTCTGATGCTGGACAGGCAGCATCTCTGGAGAGAAATGAATGGATGATGTTTCGGGTCAGTCTGAAGAAGGGTCTCGACTCGAAACGTCGGCCATTCCTTCTCTCCAGATATGCTGCCTGTCCCGTTGAGTTACTCCAGCATTTTGCATCTACCCACCCCTTCTCATTAAGGTTGGTAAGGGGCTTGGATAGATACAGCCTGGTCCTCAGTTTAATGGCCAGAGAGAGAAAAGAACGCGGTTATAAGGTGTCAAAAGTATGGACCAGAAAAGAGGTGATTGATTTTTTTTGGTCATCCTTTAAAGTATCAGCATGATGCAATTAGCCGCACCAGCTATCTTACCCTTGGCCTCAGGAACATAGAAACATAGAAAATAGGTGCAGGAGGAGGCCATTCGGCCCTTCGAGCCAGCACCGCCATTCATTGTGATCATGGCTGATCGTTCCCAATCAATAACCCGTGCCTGCCTTCTCCTCATATCCCTTGACTCCACTAGCCCCTAGTGTTCTATCTAATTCTCTCTTAAATTCATCCAGTGACTTGGCCTCCTCCGACCTCTGTGGCAGGGAATTCCACAAATTCACAAATCTCTGGGTGAAATGGGTCTGTCTTAAATGGGTTCCCCATTATTCTAATACTGTGGCCCCTGATTCTGGACTTGCCCAACATTGGGAACATTTTTCCTGCATCTAGCTTGTCCAGTCCTTTTATAATTTTATATGTTTCTATAAGATAGACCCCTCATCGTTCTAAACTCCAGTGAATACAAACCTAGTCTTATCAATCTTTCCTCATATGACAGTCCCGCCATCCCAGGGATCAATTTCATGAACCTATGCTGCACTGCCTCAATCACAAGGATGTCCTCCCTCAAATTCGGAGACCAAAACTGAACACAATACTCCAGATGTGGTCTCACCAGAGCCCTATACAAGTGCAGAAGAACCTCTTTACTCCTATACTGAAATCCTCTTGTTATGAAGGCCAACATTCCATGAGCTTTCTTCACTGCCTGCTGTACCTGCACGCCAACTTTCAGTGACTAATGTACACCCAGGTCTTGCTGCACCTCTCCCTTGTCTAACCTAACCCCATTGAGATAATAATCTGCCCCCTTATTTTTGCCGCCAAAGTGGATAACCTCACATTTATCTATATTATGCTGCATCTGCCACGCATCTGCCCACTCACTCAACCTGTCCAGGTCACCCTGCAACCTCCTAACATCCTCTTCACAGTTCACACTGCCACCCAGCCTTGTGTCATCCACAGACTTGCTAGTGTTGCTCCTAATTACCTCTTCCAAATCATTAATATATATGGTAAACAGTTGCCAACACCGAGCCTTGCTGCACTCCACTCTCCACTGCCTGCCATTCTGAAAATGACCCGTTCACTCCTACTCTTTGCTTCCGGTCTGCCAACCAATTTTCTATCCATGTCAACACCCTACCCCCAATACCATGTGCTCTAATTTTAGGCACCAGTCTCCCATGCGGGACCTTATCAAAGGATTTCTGAAAGTCTAGATACACTACATCCACTGGCACCCCTTCATCCATTTTACTTGTCACATCCTTAAAAAATTCCAGAAGATTGGTCAAGCATGATTTCCCTTTCATAAATCCATGTTGACTTGGACTAATCCTTTTACTGCTATCCAAATTCCCCATTATTACCTCTTTAATAATTGACTCCAGCATCTTTCTCACCACCAAAGTCAGGCTAACTGGTCTGTAATTCCCCGTTTTCTCTCTCTCGCTCCTTTCTTGAAAAGTGGGATAACGTTAGCTATCCTCCAATCCACAGGAACTGATCCTGAATCTATTGAACATTGGAAAATAATCACCAATGCATCCTCTATTTCTAGAGCCACCTCCTTGAGGACCCTGGGAAGCAGACCATCAGGCTCAGGGGATTTATCATCCTTCAGTCCCATTAGCCTACCCAATACTATTTCTCCCCTAATGAAAATTTATTTCAGTTCCTCTGTCCTCCAGTACATCTGGGAGATTGTTTGTGTCTTCCTTAGTGAAGACAGATCCGAAGTGCCTGTTCAACTCTTCTGCCATTTCCTTGTTACCCATAGTAATTTCACCCGTGTCTGCCTTCAAGGGACCCACATTTGACTTTGCTACTCTTTTTCCCTTAACATATCTAAAGAAGCTTTTAATGTCCTTCTTTATATTCCTGACCAGCTTCCCTTCGTACTTCATCTTTTCAGCCCGTATTGCCTGTTTTGTTTCCTTCTGTTGTCCTATGAAAGTTTCCCAATCCTCTGGCTTCCGGCTACTCTTTGCTGTGTTATACATCTTTTCTTTCAGTTTTATTCTATCCCTAACTTCTCTTGTCAGCCACGGTTGCCTCCTACTCCCCTTAGAATCTTTCTTCCTTTTTGGAATGAAATGACCCTGCGTCTTCCGGATTATGCCCAGACATTCCTGCCATTGCTGTTCCACCGTCATTCCTGCTAGTATCCCTTTCCAGTCTACCTTGGCCAGCTCCCCTCTCATGCCTTCATAGTCCCCTTTGTTCAACTGCATCACTGACATTTCCGAATTAACCTTTTCCTTCTCAAATTGCAGATTAAAACTAATCATATTATGATCATTAGGACGTGCTAGCTGTCCTTTGCCGTACTGAGGAGAGTGAGATCTTGGTGCCTCTTGGTCCCTCTCCCTCCCCCACGCCCAGCGCAGAGCTGAGGGTGCAGATCCGAGATCCCCCTCCCAAGATATGAACGGGGAAATCCCTCCACACAACCAAAGGAATGCTCTCAGGTGCACTATTATTCAGAGGAGACCTGAGACTCGTCTCTCAGATAAATGATCGAGGTGCCATTGTGCTATTTAGGAGTAGCCCACAGGAATCGTCACCCTGGCATTGAGACCAGTACTTCTCCCTCAGCCAAGGTCAAGAATAAATGTGGGATCGTGCTCACACAAACTAGCTCTGTAACATAACTTGCTGTTATTATAATAACAATATTTTAAAACATATTTGGACGGGTACATAGATAGGAAAGGTTTAGAGGGATATGAACCAAATGCAGGAAAATGGCACTAGCTTGGATGGATCTGCATCGATGAGTTGGGCCGAAGGGCCTGTTTTCATGCTGTATGGCAGTTTGACTCCATTGGTGTATGACTAATAGCGGCTGTGAGCTTATGGCGTGGAAACAGGCCCTTTGGCCCTTCTTGCCAACACCGACCAACATGTCCCATCTCCACCAGTCCCACCTGACTGCGTTTTGCCCATATCCCTCTAAACCTGTCCTATCCATGTACCAGTCTAAATGTTTCTTAAACATTGCAATAGTACCAGTCTCGAGTACCTTCTCTGGCAGCTCGTTCCATACACCCACCACCCATTGCGTAGAAAAGTTACCCTTCAGATTCCTATTAAATATTTCACCCCTTACCTTAAACCTATGTCTTCTGGTCCTCGATTCACCTACTCTGGGCAAGAGACTCCGTGCGTCTACCCGATCTATTCCTCTCATGATTTTATACATCTCTATAAGATCACCCCTCATCCTCCTGCGCTCCAAGGAATAGTCCCAGCCTACACAACGTCTTCCTATAGCTCAGACCGTCGACTTCTTGCACCATCCTGACCGACTCTAAAGCAGTACGCGTATTTCTTTTGCTTTAAAATGGGCTGCGTTGCATTGGACCCCACCCGGCAACCATTATGCTCCCTCAGCAGCACCTTCCTGATGCGGAAACAGGCTCCTGGCCTCACTTCTGTAACTCTAGCGCAAGGTGTAGCAATCTGTGACAGTCAGTGGGCCTGAGCTGGCAGGTCCTGAGGTCCTAATAGCAAGGGCGGCACAGTGTTAGAGTTGCTGTCTTACAGTGCTTGCAGTGCCGGAGACCCAGGTTCGATCCTGACCAGGTGCCGTCTGTACGGAGTTTGAACATTCTCTCCGGGTCTGCTTGGGTTTTCTCCGAGATCTTCAGTTTCCTCCCGCACTCCAAAGACATACATGTTTGGAGGTTAATTGGCTGAGGTTTGTATACTTGATGTAAATCACCCCCAGTGTGTGTAGGATTGTGTTAACACGTGGGAATCGCTGGTCAGCATGAACGCGGTGGGCCGAAGGGCCTGTTTCTGCGCTGTGTCTCCAGCACCCATTCAACAACTCACTGCCTTCAAAGATCTTCAAAATGATTCATGATAAATAAAGTTTAGATATACAGCATGGAAACAGGCTCGCCGGCCCACCAAGAACGCACCAACCAGCGATCCCTGCACGTTAACACTATCCTACACGCACTAGGAACATTTTTTCTACATTTATACCAAGTCAATTAACCTACAAACCTGTACGTCTTTGGAGTGCGGGAGGAAACCGAAGATCGTGGAGAAAACCCACGCTGACGGGGAGAACATGCAAACTCCATACACGCAGCACCCATAGTCAGGATCGAACCGAGGACTCTCGCGGTGTAAGGCAGCAACTCTACCACTACTCTTAAAGTAATGCAATCTATACATAACTAAAGCTCTGATCTGTTATCTTCCGGTTAGGCGATCATTCTATTTGCGCAAAAACGGTTTGCGATAGTGCTACGATTTATTGTCAGATCTCCTATGCTGCGAGTCCACCAAGATTCATTCCGATCGGTTGAATGTCGTCAAAGTTCGCGAGGATTAAAAATCTTAAACAACGCGCGTGCGCAGATCGAGCTCTTATCCTGCCTTCCAACGCCGTGCGGATTAGTCTCTTCCCGTCACTCCCATCAAGGTCCGCCCCTTACTGCGCCATCGCATCTTTGGTAGAGCTGAGGAAAGAGCAAATTGGAGGAAGGGGAGAGAGTGCTATGGATGAGGGTAAATGAGCTGCGCCGTTGCTGTTGCGGGCTATGGGTGAGTGGTGTAATATTCCATTGGGTGACGAAGCCTCCTGTGTGACAAGGACCCAGCGGGTCCCACTTAGTCTAGTAGAATAGTTAGATAAACGAGAACTTACCAGTTTGAAGTTTGATCCTTATTTTATGAGGAGCTACGATGAGGGATTACGTGAAGACCCCGCCAGCACGCATGCACGACATTCTTCAAAGCAGCGGTGTGAAATCACAGATAGTAGAGTTGACTGAAGATAGTAAGATAAGAGAACTAACATACCAGTAGACCTTTATAATAGTGGGTTGGGAGCGGAGGGCACATAATCCCTCATCGTAACTCCTCATAAAATAAGGATCAAACTTCAAACTGGTAAGTTCTCGTTTAATCTTACTATTTTACTCTGGAGTCATGTGAGTGACTACGTGAAGACTTCAAAGCTCTGTGATTTCATGCCCTGGAAACGAGTCCATGCTCACACACTGCCATAATAACCAATGGAGGAAGTATGTTAATGTATTTCAGACTTGAAACAGTGCTGAAAAACAATAATGTATTTATTTAACAAATAATAATAATAACCCCTAACTTCGGGGAAAATTATAATACAGAACTCAAAATAGTGTCTGCAAATATCTCAGGCGTGGCCACAGGTTTGTTATAAAACCGCTGGAAGGTTCTTTCATTAGACCAACCCGCCATTGCAAAGATGTGGGCCATAGGAACTTCCATCATCCTTGCTGCCAATGTAGCTGCAGCCCTGGTGGAATGAGATTTAAAAACATCAGTGACTACCCCTGCTGCACCTAATACCACCCTCAGCCATCTTGAGATGGTCTGCACGGATACTCTATGATGAGGACGTTTATGGCTTATCAATAGAGCCATTTCCGTGCCCCTGAGACTTCTGGTGACCTCCAGGTAATGTAGAAGGTGGGTCACTATGCATAGGCGTCTATCTACGGGGTAAGCCAGGAACTCCAATTTGAGGCCTGATGATCTAGGCCTGTTCTGTTTTAGTAACTCATAAATTTGAAAGGTTACCTTATTTTAGGATGTTGCCATGGCGTCCAGTCTTAGTTTGTGCAGAGACTGGACCTGCTGCGCCGTTACAGGCGCCATTAGCATCACCATTTTGTATATGAGTTTAGTTAGTAAAAGGGACATGGCTGGTGCACAATCTCTGAGCAGGGTTAGGACAATGCCAATATCCCAGGTCTGGGAATATCGAGGCCTGGGGGGATTCGAGTTAAAAATACCACTCATAAGTTTTGACACCAGAGGGTGAGATCCTACTCCATGGTGTTCTAACCCCTGTCCCAGGTATGAGGATAGGGCACTTCTTGCACAGTTGATGGCACCAAAGCTCAAGCCTTCATCGAAATGTAGACTCGCCAAGAACTCCAGCACATCTATAATGGTGGCTGTGTTGTAAGTGGTGTTTGCCCTGGTACAGAATGCCTCCCATTTTTTGATATATGTGAGGTACTGTTTCCTGGAGGACTCTCTGCATGATGCCGTGATGATGTTCATAGTTCAGTCCAACAGTCCAAATTCCAGGAGAGGTCTCTTCAAATCCTGCAAACCAATAGGTTCATTCGGTCATGGCACGGGTGACTCTCACCTGTCACAAGATGTACCAGCAAACTAGGGCGTTTGGAGATTGGAATACATGGTTCTGAGACCGTCGAGTACCACAGGGAACCATGGCTGAATAGGCCAATCGGGTACTACCAATATACCTGATGCGGAGTATTGTTGAATTTTTCGCAAGACCCGACTGATGAGGCAGAAGGGGGGAAATGCATAGAAAAACAAATTCCCCCCAGTATATCGAGAAAGCGTCCATTGCTACTGCCCCAGGGTCTGGTTCCCATGCAACATATGTTGGTATCTGGTGATTAAGTCTGGATGCAAAAAGGTTGATATCTGGCGTTCCATACCGAGCCACAATGTCAGTAAATACCAGGTGGTCCAACATCCATTCGGTGTTGTCATTGAATTTGCATGACCTGGTGACTGTATTGAGCTTACAGTATTGAGCTTACCCGGAAGGTAAGTAGCTGATATCCAAATGTTCCTTTCTATGCACCAGTGCCAGATTGTATTGACCAATTCATCACAAGATATCGACTTAATTCCACCCTTGTGATTAATGTATGCCACCACGGTGGTATTATCAATTTGTAGGCGAACATGCAGATGGTGCATGTCTGAACAGGAAGCCCGAAGCCCGTGGAACGCTTCCAACATCTCTAGATGATTGATAGCCAGTGCCTGAAGTAAGGTTAACTCGTGTGCATTCCATCTACCACCGCAACTGGAGGTAGTATTGGTTGCTCCCCAGCCGTGAGCACTGGCGTCAGTTTGTAACACAACCGAAGGGTTTGTGACTATGATGGGATTAGAGCAATGTCGAACATTGCAAATCCACCATCACAATTCCAATTTTGCTTTGGCTGGTAACTGCATTGGCCTGTCAAAATGGCCAGCATGGTGTTTGATTGCTGCAATTTTGGCCCTCTGTAGATTTTGGTAATGTAAGGGTCCAAATTGTGTGGCTGTAAAGGCAGCCACTAGCTTCCCAATTAATCTGGCTATTTGCCGAATAGATGGTTTACTGATGCAAACAAGGCTGTTGCATGCTTCTATCAAGTCTGTTGCTTTGTCCTTTGGCCAAGTGACAGACATCAATCGTGAACCGATTGAACAGAGTCAATCGTGAACTCCAAATAGTCCAGTCAAAGAGGGCATTTACTTGGATTTGTCTGGATGGATGATATATCCCAATTTTTGAAATAGGAGCTTGGTGGCTGAGGCAGCCAATTTGGCCAACTTCAAGGTTTTCCCTACAATCAGGATGTCATCGAGATATACCATGACAATATGTTTTTGTTTCTGAAGAAACGCCAATGCCGGTTTCAATATTTTGGTAAACAGTCTGGGGGCTGATGTTAATCCATTAGGTAGCGCTTTATATTGCCAGAGCTGCCCCATCCAGATAAATTTCAAATATCTGCGGTGATCGTTCTCTATTGGTACTGAGTAGTATGCATCTTTTAGGTCGATGCAAGCCATGAAGTACCCCTTAAAAACTAGTTGTTTGGCAGTAACAAAAGTTTCCATTTTGAAGTGGGTGTACTGCACAAAAGTATTCAGTTGTTTCAAATCAATAATGTTGTGGCATCCGCCATCTTTTTTGTTTTTGGTGAAGATGTTTGATACAAATTCAAGAGATTCATGTTTGGTTTTCTCAATTACTCCTTTTGTATGTAGTCTTAACAGTTCCGCATGACCTTCCACTTTCTCTTTTTGTGAAAGCACAAACATTCGCCTAGGTGCATGTGAAGAAGTTACACATGCTATGTTCCGGGGGTAACCAGACCTACCTGCCTCCCTGGTTACCGGTGGTGCTGCGTTGGTTTTCTCCGTCCTTGGTTCCATGGAGAGAGGCGCTGTGGTGTGGGGTCGGTGCATCGTCCAGGAAGGCTGTTCTTGGACATGGCCTAAAAAAGACCTTTGTGTAGGTTGTACGGCCTTCGAACTTTCACCAGCTGGACTTTCGCTGTGTTAACGCGGCCTGCTGGTGGATGCATAGGGATGCTGCCGCCGAGTATACGAGGACCTGGTAGCGGCCGGCACTTTAATCATGCCGACGGCCTTGGCCTCTTCGTCAAAGTCTTTTACCTGTTTTGGCAGGTTGTCCCCGAACAACAGAGTAGGCGGCTGTGCGGTGCTGGTTTTGCACAATCCCGCGAACTTTGGGTTTAGTGTAGGTCGGATGACACTCTTCCTGAAACAGTTGATCTCAAACTGTACATTACAGAAGAGTGCCAGAGCATCCTGTTGCTGCTCTGACATATCTTTCTCATCTACTGACCTGGCAAAAGCTGTAATATCAGAGGCCAGTAGTTTCAGAATTTTCTGCATTTTGCCTTCCTGGCTCCTAATACCAGGACTAATGTTTCCCTAGATAGGGTTATTTACCGCAGGCGCGTTGAGGGAGATGCAGTTTTCTGGAGCTAGATATTTAGCTGCCGTGTCGTTCATGGCCTGTTCCTGTAGCTAATTTGTTCTGAGGTAATTTATACTGGCTGCCAGCTGTGGCTGCAACGGCAGTCCCTTCTGTGAAGGCATCCCGAAGTTGGACACCATGCCAAGTAGCTCCTGTTCTTGCACCCCTAGCACGTTGGATGATTCTTCTGCCAAATCCCCCTGCTCAGTCAGCCCAGATCTGACTCCTTATGCTCCCCTCCGAAGAGGGAGAGACATTTGGCAGCCCTGTAAAGGGTGCTGCCGTGGGAATCCTAGGAGACCCACGGTGACCAGACTCCTGCTGGAGTAGGTCACGTTGGAGCAATTACTCCACCATCCGCTCCATGCGGGATAGTCAATCGTGCCGAGTCAACGGGCTTGCCCGACTTTCTGGTGGCTTTGCCGCCAGCCCGAGGTGCTTCTGCGGGCTGTTGCGGTGTCAAGTCGGGGGCTGCCATTTGAACTTGGTTCGTGACTTGTCCATGACGGGAGTACTCTGTAACAAAAACCACAACAGAGTGCCCGCAAAACGACCCCAGGATAGTAAATACTCACCTGTAGGTCCGTTTTAAACTCACTGGCGGAGGAGCGACCCTCCTCCATGCCTGTCGCTTCGCAATGCGTACGACGATATGTCGCGCATGCGTGCTGGCGGGGTCTTCACATAGTCACTCACGTGACTCAGGAGTAAAATATAAATTCAAGTGACATAAATGAATTACAGACGGTAAACGAAAATAAATATACTCAAACAATTTAACGATACTTGCTTTTCAATCCAGATTGGTAGCTTCAGAGGTGGCATGAAATACAACAGCAACATTCGAATTTTTTCTTGTCTCTCAAGCTGGAAGGAGGCCATTTGGCCATCCAGTCTTTGTCCCAACCCCAGGTCCCTTCCAGCTTTCTCCCGCCCTACTACAATCAGTCTAATAGAGGGTCCCAGCCTGAGACGCTGCCTGACCCACTCAGTCAGCAGCTAGTTACTTTTTCTGTATCACCAAAATCAATGGTATCGTGTGCGTTTCCTCCAGGTGCTCCGGTTTCCACCCACATCCCAAAATTAAAAAAACATTTGTAGGTTAATTGGGTTCTGTAAATTGCCCCTTATGTTTAAGGAGTGAATGAGAGAGTGGGATAATATAGAACTAGTGTGAACGAGTGATCGCTGGTCAACATGGACTCAATAGACAATAGACAATAGACAATAGATAATAGGTGCAGGAGTGGGCCATTCGGTTCTTTGAGCCAGCACCGCCATTCAATGTGATCATGGCTGATCATCCCCAATCAGTACCCTGTTCCTGCCTTCTCCCCATATCCCCTAACTCCACTATTTTTAAGAGCCCTATCTAGTTCTCTCTTGAAAGCATCCAGAGAACCTCCCTCCACCGCCCTCTGAGGCAGAGAATCAGTGGGCAGAAGGGCCTGTTTTCATGCTGTATGTCTAAATGTAACTATATTAAAATATTGGCATTAATTCCAGACTTTCATGGTTGACTTAAAATTCTAAGGAGGAATATAAGCTCGCATCACCGAGTCAACGTTTCAGCCTTTGAATGTTAATCTCCAGTTACTCATCTTCTCTTCTACAGATTCACAGACTCAGATGGACTAATGACCTATTGATTTTGGTCTTTGGAGAGATACTGTACTGGTGCACTTGAATCTAAACCTGCTTTTATCTCCATTTCTCTGTAACTTTTGAAAATTCCAAAAATGTTAGTGAAACTTTATTTATTCTCTGTGAGGGAGCCAATTGACTCAATCCACAGGGAACTAACCCTGCTCACTCGTCAAAGATTAGGAGGCCTACTTTGGATGACAACGCCTTGGCTTGATAACATTCATGCACTGTCCATGTCCATCAGTTGACCACCGTGTTTGGCGATGTCAGTGGTGCTGTCTTTACTGGTGAGCTGGGGTCTTGTTGGAGAGCCCAGGCTTAGGGGGTGCACACTTGTGGGCAAGGAGAGGATCGTTGAAGATGCAATGGCAGGTGAAGATGATGAGGTCTTCCTGCCTTCTCTGGCGCTGGCGGCCCTGCCGGCTGCCTTCAAAGTTGATACCTTGCACGCAACACAACAGCTTTTCACTGTACCTCGGTACACGTGTCCGTAAGAACGAGAAGGCAGGTTATTACCTGAATGGTGTCAGATTAGGAAAAGGGGTGGTGCAACGAGACCTGGGTGTGCTTGTACATCAGCCACTGAAAGTAAGCATGTAGGTTACAGCAGGCAGTGAAGAAAGCAAATAGCATGTTGGCCTTCAGCGAGAGAGGATTTGAGTATAGGAGCAAGGAGGACGTACTGCCGTTGCACAGGGCCCTGGTTAGACCGCACAGGGGGTATTGTGTGCAGTTTTGGTCTGCTAGTTTGAGGAAAGACATTCTTGCTATTGAGGGGGTGCAGCGTAGGTTCACCAGGCTCGAAGGACTGAATAGCCTACTTCTGCACTGATTTTCTATGTTTCTAACCTAAACTGAACTGAACCTCATTGGAGACCCATTAATCTTTAATCGGACTTGACTGTAATTTATCTTGCACTAAATGTTGAAGACTATATCCTGTATTTGTACCCTGTAGACGGCTTGATTGTAACCATGTGCAGCCTTTAACTTGACTGGACAGCACGCATCAAAAAAACTTTTCACTGTACCTCGGTACACGTGACAAGAAAATAAACGTCAATCCTTAAAAAAATTAATCAACGCCAATCCTTGATACAGGCTCCATTGATCCAAGCACACTTGGCTGTTCTGACATGGGCACCAGACTTTAACTCTCTTGTATGAACACCACTGCGTTTGAGACTAAGACTGTCTTTGCTAAATTCTTCATACTTCTTTCTTCACTTTAGACTTTAGGGACACAGCGCGTAAACAGGCCCTTCAGCCCTCACCCCGTACACTAGCACTATCCTACACACTAGGGATGGTTTGCAATTTACCAAAGCCGATGAACCTAAAAAACGTGTGTGTCCTTGGAGTGTGGGAGGAAACTGGAGCACCCGGAGAAAACCCACATGGTCACGGGGAGACCGTACAAGCTCCGTGCAGACAGCAGCCATCGCCAGGATCGAACCCGGTTTCCTGGCGCTGCGAGGCAGCAACTCTACCGCTGCGCCACTGGGGGGGAATGCTCAACCACAGAGGCCGAAGAGGGCTCAATCATTGCATTCACTCAATACGCAGATTGATTGATTTTTGAACATTAAGGGAAGCAAGGGATCTGGGGCTGGTGCTGGAAAATAGTGCTGATGTAAAAGATCAGTTACAGTCTTAATGAATGGCAGAACAGTCTCGAAGGGCCAGATGACCTATTCCTGCTCCGACTCATTTGTTCTTAAATCTCAACTCCTTGATCAAGCATTTGCAGCCCTGTCATAATATCTCAATGCAGCACGGTAACAAATGTTCTTGCTGAATCGCCAATGGAGCTCTGGGATGTTTTATAACATTGTATAAATGCAAATTATTTTTCAGTCAGGCCATTACAACACTTAACTGTTTCAGCATTTTTGTCCCTATACCCCTTACTGCGTCATTCGTAGAACATCGAACATAGGACAGTACAGCACAGGAACAAGCCCTTCGGCCCACAATGTCCGTGATGAACATGATGTCGAACTTGTTCATTGGACAACAAGTTGGCGTTCAGCCTAACTTCAATCAACACCAGTTTCAGTTGTATCGCAACCCTCAGAATGTTCATAAATTCAAGTGGTAGGAGCAGAAGGAGGCCATTCAGCCCATCAAGTCTATTCTACCATTCAATCACGGCCATGATCAGCCATGATTGAATGGTAGAATAGACTTTCCCTCCCAACCCCATTCTCCTTTCCCCTCCCTATAACCCGTGAAGCCTGTATGATTCAAGAATCTATCTATCTCTGCCCTAAAAATATACATTGCACCTCCTCCAACCTCTTCTACTGCATCCGTTGCTCCAGATGCCAGCTGATCTACATCGGTGAGACCAAGCAGAGGCTGGGCGATTGTTTCGCCGAACACCTCCGCTCGGTCCGCAATAACCAGCCCGACCTCCCGGTGGCTCAGCACTTCAACTCCCCCTCCCACTCCGTATCCGACCTCTCGGTCCTGGGCCTCCTCCACTGCCAGAGTGAGCAACACCGCAAGTTGGAGGAACAGCACCTCATATTCCGCTTGGGGAGTCTGCATCCTCTGGGCTTAAACATTGAATTTTCTCAATTCTGTTAACCCAGACTGCCTCCTCCCCACCTCTCCCTCAGCCCTCGGGCCCTGACATTCCTTCTCCATCCCCCCCCCCCCCCCCCCCCCCAGTCGCACTAGCTTCTCATTTTCACACCACAAACAGCTTACAATGGCCTGCTTCCTTTATCACCAATACTTTTTTGCATATCTTTCACTCATTGTTCTTTATCTCTCCACATCACTGTTTATATCTCTCGTTTCCCTGATCCCTGACCAGTCTGAAGAAGGGTCTCGACCCGAAACGTCGCCTATCTCCTTCGCTCCTTAGATGCTGCTGCACCCACTGAGTTTCTCCAGCTTTTTGTGTAACCCTCGATTCTCCAGCACCTGCAGTTCCTTCTTTAATACATTGACTTGGCCTCCACAGCCTACTGTGCTAATGAGTTCCACAGATTCACCACCCTCTGACTAACGAAATCCCTCCTCATCTCCTTCCTAAAGGAACGTCCTTTAATCCTGAATCTATGATTTCTGGTCCTCGACCCTCCCACTAGTGTCCTCTCCACATGTACTCTATCCAGGCCTATTATGGTATGATCTTTCGTGACCAGACTCCACACCTTTGGGTTGGCTTGGCCATGTGGTGGGATAATGCTATAGATCGGATTGAGATCAGCCATTAAACCAAGATTTGTCTGCTTTGTCAATCAGATTTAAGGGAATTCATGGCTCTAATTTTGGAACAACTGGGCTTATATTCACTGGAATTTAGAAGGATGAGAGGGGATCTTGTAGAAACATATACAATTATTAAGGGATTGGATAGGCTTGATGCAGGAAAAATGTTCCTGATGTTGCGGGAGTCCAGAACTAGGGATCACCCCAGAATAAGGGGTAGGCCATTTAGGACCGAAATGAGGAAAACAAATTTCAGCCAGAGCTGTGAATCTGTGGAATTCTCAGCCACAGAAGGCAGTGGAGGCCAATTCACTGGATGATTTCTAGAGAGAGTTGGATATAGCTCTTACTGCAAATTGAATCAAAGGATATGGGGAAAAAGCAGGAATGGGGAACTGATTCTGGATGATCAGCCATGATAATATTGAATGGTGGTGCTCGAAGGGCTGACTGGCCTTCTCCCGCACCTATTTTCTAAGTTTCTATGAGAAAACAAATGAATCATGTCCCAGTGTCCCAGCCAACATTGAACCTTACTCAACATGTCAAAAATAGATTAATTAATGGAAACATTGTTGTTTGTGGAAACTTGCAAGGGACAAACCTGGCTGCAAGTTACATAACTCATTGGCAATACTACAGCAGTGAATGTACTGTTGCAGACATTCTTTGGAACATCTTCAGGCTGTGAAAGTTGCTCTAGAAATCAGTCTTTCTTTTGCAAACAATTTATGTATAGAAGATAGACGCAAAATACTGGAGTAACTCAGTGGGACAGGCAGCATCTCTGGAGGGAAGGAATGGGCGATGCTTTGGTTCAAGACCCTTCTTCAGACCATTCCTTCCCTCCGGAGATGCTGCATGTCCCGCTGAGTTACTCCAGCATTTTGTGTCTATTTTTGTTTTAAAGCAGCATCTGCAGTTCCTTCCCATATATATATGTATATATATTCAGTTGCTTTTATGTACATAAATGCTGAAGTAACTCAATGGGTCAGGCAGCATCTCCGAAGAAAAGAAATAGGTGACGTTTCGGGTCGAGACCCTTCTTCAGACTCTGCTTGTGTAAATAGCTCGTTCTAAGCTTCCCCAATCTAGTTTCAGTCATCTAACCTTTATTTTGGAAAAACACAATAACAGTTCCCCACTACTATACCTAACCACCACGGGTTCGATCCTTGTATAAGCTTGGCCAAGCCCTTCTAGCCTTGTGCAAGCAGAGACACTCCAAAAGGTCACGTAGTCACAAGCGTTCTAACAGAAGATCGACATTGGACCTCGTGGAAGCTACCTTTTACAGGTCCCCAAACCTTGAGGGGCCAAACCACATGGGTAGTCTCTATACAGTCCAATAACAAATATCGATTAACATAGTACATGATAGACATTTCCCTAACCCAATAATACAGTAACCAATACCTTGTATTCAAATGGAGCTTCTGGAAGAAAGCAAACATAGCAACATTTGCCCAGATATTCAAGAAACCCAGACAAGGCTCAACACTTAACCCAATCAACATCTAGCAAAGTAAAGCTTTGCAACAATATTTACAATGTGTATGTCTAGTTTGCATTCACCCAATCTGTTTTATGCAATTTACACCTAACTGCAAGAATCTACAGATGTCCCATTCTTTCACTGCAACTCTTATCTGGGCTCTAGACAAGCTGGCACCATTCTGCTGCTTGTCCCATTTCTGCAGAAGGCACTTTTAAATTGACCAAATGGCCTAGCAGCCCAGAAGCCTTTACTCAATTTTAATGTCCTGGCCTCTCCAATTTGGCCAGAAATAACGTTCCTTCCTTTTTATCATATATGATAAACCATCATTTATAATAACCAAATAATCAGATAATCAGATAACCAGATATACATATGTGTGTCTATTACATTCTCCATCTATTAACAACACAAAGACGATTATGTTTCTTATCAAGCTTCCCCAGTTTTCTTGGGCGTAGCTTCACAATTTCCGTCTGATGAGTCTTCACCTCCTGAGTTTTCGTGGGCGCGAATTGCCTCCATCCGTGTTGTTGCCCATTCTTCCATCCCTTTCCATAGTCAAACCTATAACCTATAATTCCTGAAAAACTTGGGACAAAGCAAGTTACCATTCATGTACTAATGCTTTCCCACACATTTACTGTATTCCTATTTCACAAACCCTTTTCTATTTCACTATAGCTATCTCTATTATATTCTGCCCTATAATATACTCTTTATTATCCTAGGATCAACATTAATCAGCCCTCTCCGTATTCACACGATGTTCCTTAATGTATATCTGATGATAGTTTCTCATATAAATTTCAGCTTGGTTCAGGCCAGATTCCCCTACAGGTGTGACTCTTTTTTTAAAGCAAACCATGAAGAATGTTTTCATTTAACCAAATTCAGTCTCAGCCTTCAATTTAATATTTTCAGTTTCAGGGTCCGTCTCACCCTTCTCATTCCACAGCGTTATGGTCGATAACACAATTCCATTCCAATTCCTGTGTAATTCCCAGCTGCTCAAATTTAATCAATCAGTTTCCATATGTGGTCAATTTTATCATAAAGCGAATTAAGAATGCCGAATGTAGGGACAATTTCTTTCCACTTTGATAATAGAAGCCACTTTACTATCATTGGTTAAACAATTTTAGATCCACCGGTCAAATACATCGACTGATACCTCAACACCCATTTCATTATTCCTCCTTCTAATTCAATACATAGAAACATAGAAAATAGGTGCAGGAGTAGGCCCTTCGGCCCTTCGAGCCTGCACTGCCATTCAATATGATCATGGCTGATCATCCAACTCAGTGTCCCTTACCTGCCTTCTCTCCATACCCCCTGATCCCTTTAGCCACAAGGGACACATCTAACTCCCTCTTAAATATAGCCAATGAACTGGCCTCAACCTTCAGTGGTAGATAATTCCAGAGATTCACCACTCTCTGTGTGAAAAATGTTTTTCTCATCTCGGTCCTAAAAGATTTCCCCCTTATCCTTAAACTGTGACCCCTTGTCCTGGACTTCCCCAACATCGGGAACAATCTTCCTGCATCTAGCCTGTCCAACCCCTTAAGAATTTTGTAAGTTTCTATAAGATCCCCCCTCAATCTTCTAAATTCTAGTGAGTACAAGCCAAGTCTATCTAGTCTTTCTTCATATGAAAGTCCTGACATCCCAGGAATCAGTCTGGTGAACCTTCTCTGTCCCTCTATGGCAAGAATGTCTTTCCTCAGATTTGGAGACCAAAATAGACTTCTCCTCCAATACTTCTTCCTTCGTAAGTTGGCTCAGCTCTCAGTCCATAGAGGTTCTTCCTCATAACTAGTTTCCTTTTACCTCTAAGTAGCTCTTTCTGGGTGGTTAGTATTGACCTTCCGAGAGGAACTCATTATCTAAATTTTCAGTCTACCTCATCATATTATACTACCACCTTACGTTATGTCTTAACTTCTGATATCGCCTAGGGTCTGTCCCTTTCTTGATAGCAACTAAATAGTCCTGTCCCATCTTTGATTATCCTCCTATGGGTGAGACAAGAGAAGAATGCCAAGTCAACAATCAATTCTCTAATTATTTTAGAACTATTTCTGGGATCTCGGATATTTCTATATCCTCTAGGATCTCTAAAATTCTTCATAATCTCAAATGGACTGGAGTATTCCCAGCCAATCTAACCTCTAGCCACCGAGCCCAGTGCCGTTACGAGATTCCTCGTCCGTCACTCCAGGGAGGGATTGAGATATCTTCACACAGGCGTGGCCTCTAACCAACCTAGATTTTACCTCTTCAAAAGGATTTCCTTTATACCTGATTGGCATCGGGAGTCAGTGCCTAGCCTCTTCGCACTGGCAGTCGATGCCGATTTCCGGAACGCACCGTTCCAATCAGAGCTCCCAGCAACGACAGGTCAAATGCTTCACTGCTTAGCACGTAAACCAGACTTGTATTTCAATACCTCACCAATTGGATACCAAATCTGGGACAGGATGTGCGTTTGGCTCTCGTTAAGCAGCTGCAGACTGCCAACTATGAATAAGTTTTGGGCCTCTAGCCCCATCCTGGTTTTATGCGCCCCAAACCCAAAGGAGTGCTTTCATCCCCCCTAGACTCTGTTCTACGATCTCGTTGGGACCCTATCCCAAGCCCGCGAATGATTGATCTGCTCTGACTAGCGAAGTGCCGAAAATCAATGCGAAAACCGCACAGTGGCGCCGATTTCTGCACTCGCGATCGAAACAGCTCAACACCCTTAATCGCAAACTTGTGTTTGATGGTCCGTTGAGATCCCGGAGGAGCCCCCGATGTAAATAGCTTGTTCTAAGCTTCCCCCAGTCTAGTTTCAGTCAATAAGATACTGAGTCAAGAACTTGCGCATCTAAACTTTATTTTGGAAAAACGCAATCACAGTTCCCCACTGCTATACCTAACCACCGCGGGTTCGATCCTTGTATCTGCTTGGTCAAGCCCATCTAGCCTCATGCTAGCAGAGACACTCCAAAAGGTCACGCAGTCCTAAGCGTTCTTCCAGAAGATCGACACAGGACCTCATGGGAGCTACCTTTTATAGGTCCCCGAACCTTGAGGGGCCAAACCATATGGGTGGCCTCTATACAGTCCAATAACAGATATTGATTAACACAGTACATGATAGACATTTCCCTAACCCAATAATACAGTAACCAATACAGTGTATTCAAATGGAGCTTCTGGAAGGAAGCAAACATAGCAACATTTGGCCAGATATTCAAGAAACCCAGACAAGCCTCAACACTTAATCCATTCAACATCTAGCAAAGTAAAGCTTTGCAACAATATTTACAATGTCTGGTTTGCATTTACCCAATCCGTTTCATGCAATTTACACCTAATTGTAAGATTCTGCAGATGTCCCATTCTTCCCCTGCAACTCTTATCTGGGCTCCAGACAAGCAGGCACCATTCTGCAGCTTGTCCCATTTCTGCAGAAGGCACATTTAAATTGACCAAATGGCCTAGCAGCCCAGAAGCCTTTACTCAATTTTAGTGTCCTGGCAGCTCCAATTTGGGCAGAGTTAACATTTGTGTGGTATTCCGAGCTAGCAGTAAGACCACAAAGAAATATTGCTGAGGCAAAACTGGCTTCATATTGAATCGTTCTAGACAAGAGGCAGGGCAGGTTCAGTTTAATCAGTTTGATTAAACTGTTTAAGAAGGGTCCCGACCCGAAACATCACCTTTTAGACAAAAGACAATAGGTGCAGGAGTAGGCCACTCAGCCCTTTGAGCCAGCACCGCCATTCACTGTGATCATGGCTGATCATCCACAATCAGCACCCCGTTCCTGCCTTCTCCCCACATCCCCTGACTCCGCTATCTTTAAGAGCTCTATCTAACTCTCTCTTGAAAGCATCCAAAGAATTGGCCTCCACTACCTTCTGAGGCAGAGAATTCCACAGATTCACAACCCTCTGTGTGAAAAAGTTTTTCCCCATCTCCGTTCTAAATGGCTTAATCCTTATTCTTAAACTGTGGCCCCTGGTTCTGGACACCCCCAACATTCCTGCCTCTGGGGCCGAATGGCCTACTCCTGCACCTATTGTCTATTGTCTATGGTCTAGCTTGTCCAAACCCTTAATAATCTAATATGTTTCAATAAGATTCCCTTTCCTTTGCTCCAGAGATGCAGACTGGCCCACTGAGTTACTGCAGCATTTGGTGTCTATATTCAGTTTAATGATGTGGAATCTGGTCCAGAGGCATGCTGATCCATCCAGCCTGTACTCTGAGAGTCAACCACGGGAGCAGGTTGTGCCGTGGGAGGTCTGCAATTACTGCACGTCCTTTAATTGAGAAGACAGCGTGTGATTAAATTCTTTAATTGTTTGCTGGGAGGAGGTTGGCTCCTTCGCCCAACCAGTACGCGTCTCTCTCACATTATTTCTCCCTTTTTTCCTGTTCAAGAAAGTGTCAGGCCCCGCTGCTAGGATGTTATGTTGCACAAAAGCTCAGTCACAGCTATTTTTAGATGAGTGGGAATCGAAGGGCAGTGCAAACCTTTCATCCCGATGAGATGCCTTAGATTAAAGCAACAACCTGTGCAGTGGAAAGAGTTCTTATGTCCAAGGCATCAGGTGATTGACGTTTTCAATCTCGGCACGTTGGCTATGAAGGGACAACTTTTTTCTTGCATAAAATCTAAACATTCCCTGTACATTTGATTTTTAGCTTAGAGATGCAGCGCGGAAACAGGCCCTTCATTTCATCCCACCGAGTCCGCGCCGACCAGCGATCCCCGTACGCTTGCACTATCCGACCCATGCCAGGGACAATTTACATTTTAACTAGTCAATTAACCTACAAACCTGTACATCTTTGGAGTGGGGAGGAAACCGAAGAACTTGGAGAAAATCTACGTAGGTCTTGGGGAGAATGTACAAACTCTGTACAGACAGCACCTGTAGTCAAACCTGGGTCTCTGGCGCTGTAAGGCAGCAACTCTACCGCTGCACCACTGTGCCACCCCAATGATAAAATTGTCAGCGATACAATTTTACTAATGCTGATCAGATTTTAAGGGACATGGGTGTAAGATGATTGGGGGAAAAAGATTTCATAGGAACCTGAGGGGCAGCTTTTTCCCACAAAGGGTGGTTCCTACATGGAACAAGCTGCCGGAGGAACTAATTGAGGCAGGTACTATTGCAGCATTTATAAAAACATTTGGACACGTACATACTGTCGATAGGATTAGACGGATATGAGCCAAATGCAGGGAGATGGGACTAGTGTAGATGTGGAATGTTGGTCAGCATGGGTAAGATGGGCTGAAGGGCCTGTTTCCACATTGTATGACTCTGTGACTCCATAAGGACCTTCCAATCAAAAACACTTACAAAACCCATATTACATCTTTAAAATATTTTCAAAATGATGTGTGAATTGTAGAGATTTTTTTTTTGCAGTTTGCATACTTATTCTGCACCCTAAAATTAACAAAGAGAAGTTCAATAATTTAAAAATAAAGCCAAACTATTGGATTGAGCTGGGGAAATAAAGAGAGTTAACATTTTCGGTCAATGTCCTATCCTTTAGAATGGCTGTAAGTTACAAATACTGTAAGTCTCCATAAAATTTAAATCTCATATAAAATTGAAATTGGATCAAGTGTTTTTTTTTAAGAAACAGATTATCCTATTTCAGTGTTATCTGGAGAATATAATGCCAGCAACCACCTCCAGGTGAAATCCCACTTGTTGTGAAATTGGACCATCACTTCTGTGTATTGTTCGTGTTAATGCTACTGACAATCTCCCAGCATCAGATTCACACCCAGTGGTGTAATTATTCACATAACATATGTTTCAACCCACACTGGCATCAACTGGAGTTTAAAGTTCTAGACAGTAATCATTGTAGGGTGAACTAATCATGGTGGCGTGGTGGTAGAGTTGCAGTACTTGCACGCTTGCAGTGCCTGGGACCCGGGTTCGATCCTGACTACAGGCGCTGTCTGTACGGAGTTTGTACGTTCTCACCGTGACCCACCTGGGTTTTCTCTGAGATCTCTGGTTTCCTCGTGTTAATCCTGGCCAAATTGGGGCAACCAGGGCATTAAAATTGAGTAAAGGCTTCTGTGGTGCTAGGCCATTTTGGTCAAGTTAAATGTGCCTTTTGCAGAACTGGGACAAGCTGCTGAATGGTGCCAGTTTGTATGGAGCCTAGATAAGAGCTGCAGGGAAAGAATTGGTCAACTGCAGATACTTACAATAAGGTGTAGATTGCATGGAACTGATTGGGTCACTGCAAACCAGACATACACATTGTAAATAATGTTGCAAAGCTTTACTTTGCTAGATGTTGATTGGGTTAAGTGTTGAGCCTTGTCTGGGTTTCTTGACTATCTAGGCACATGTTGCATAATTCATCTCTGTTAACTTCCATCAAGAAACTTTTTCATTGTATTAGTTACTGTGTTATTGGGTTAGGGAACTGTATATCATGTATTGTGTTAGTCAATATTTGTTATTGGACTGTATAGAGACTACCCCCATGTGGTTCGGCCCCTCAAGGTTCAGGGACCTATAAAAGGTAGCTCCCACGAGGTCCAATGTCGATCTTCTGGAAGAATGCTTGGGACTGCGTGACCTTTAGGAGTGTCTCTGTTTGCACGAGGCTAGAAGGGCTTGGCCAAGCAGATACAAGGATCAAACCCACGGTGGTTAGGTATAGTTGAAGGAAACTGTTGTTGTGTTTTCCAAAATAAAATTTAGTTGTGCAAGTGCTTGACTCAGTATTTTATTGACTGAAACTAGACTGCGGGGAGCTTAGAATGAGCTATTTACATTGGGGGCTTGTCCGGGATCTCAACGGACCCCCAAACACAAGTTTTCGATTAAGGGTGTTGAGATGTCGCGATGGCAGAAATCGGCGCCACTGTGCAGTTTTCGCATTGATTTTTGGCACTTCGCTAGTCGGATCAGATCGGCCATTCGTGGTCTTGGGAAAGAGTCCCAACGAGATCGTAGATCAGAGTCTAGCAAGCACGGGGGTGTGGGGGGGGGGGGGTTATAGCACTTCTTTAAGTCAGGGGCCCATAAAATCAGTATGGGGTTAGAGGCCCAATACATGGTCGTAGTTGGCAGACTGCAGCAGCTTAACGAGAGCCAAACGCGCATCCTTACCCAGATTTGGTATCCAATTGGTGGGATATTGAGTACAAGTCTGGCTTACGTACTAAGCGGTGAAGCATTTGACTTGTCGTTGCCGGGAGCGCTGATTGGAATGATGCGTTCAGAAAATCGGCATCGACTGCTGGCGCAAAGAGGCTAGGCGCTGACACCTGGTGCCGAGCAGGTGCGAAGAAAATCCTTTTGAGCAGGTAAAACCTAGGTTGGTTAGAGGCCACACCTGTGTGAAGATATCCAAATCCCTCCCTGGATTGACGGACGAGGAATCTCTGGTAAATGCACTGGGCTCGGTGGCTAGAGTATAGATTGGCTGGGAATACTCTAGTCCATTCAAGATTCCATTGGGCAAGTAAATTGAAATCGAGAGCCCGCGTACATTGAGTGGTACGCACCAACATTAATTGCTCCGAGAACAAACTTAAATTTGCAGAATCAAAGTTTCCGAATACAGAATTTCACATTGAAGTTCTGCCCGCATGGTAGAATTTGAATTCTGTGTGCATAGAACTTCTGAGTTTGTTCATGTTTGAGATCGATTCCGAATAGCGGCTACTCAACAGTGAATAGTAACCCTCTGATCGATTGTTGATTAGTACCTGATAGTGAAGAGTAACTGAGAGACGGGAACCTGGTTTACTTGGTGAAAAGTACCCAAGCATGTGCTAGCATGTTAAATTATTATTGTAAATTTCCAGCATTGCCTTTTTTAGTATCTTTATCGGATCCAAACTGTATAAATATTTTGTGTATGTAAAATATATTTAGAGTGTCACCCATTCCTTTTGCCCAGAGATGCTGTCTGACCTGCTGAGTTACTCCAGGTTTTTGTGTCTTTCTGGTGTTGGTGTGCTTACATGGCTGCCTTTTGGGCGTTTATAATTGGGGTAAAGTGTGTTTGAATTGAATATATGGTATTTGTTTAAATCGTGATTGTTAGTATTGTTCGAATCTGATTCGTGGTGATTCGATCAAGGTTCGTATTTTTTCGATCACCATGTCGGGGGACAAAATGTCCTGTTGGCCGAGTATTCCACGAGGAGGATTTATTAGAGTGTGTGATTCATCGTCATTATAAGTGGATGTGTGTAGTTTATATTGGGCTGTGTTTTGGTCTATCTAGGCACATGGGGGTAGTCTATATACAGTCCAATAACATATAGAACTGGCTGGATGTTGCTCAAACTCCTTCAAGAGCCAAGAGTCAAGTGTTTACTTGTCTTATGTACCGAAAATTGGAACAATGAAATTCTTACTTGCACCTGCTTAATAGCTCCGTAAACACTGCACGCATAAATAACGTAATTTACAAAATGAACCTTTAGAAAGGAGATGAGGAGGAATTTCTTTAATCAGAAGGTTGTGAATCTGTGGAAGCCAAGTCAATAGATATTTTTAAAAGGCGGAGATTGACAGATTCGAGATAAGTAAGGTGTCAGGGGTTACGGGGAGCAGCTGGGAAGGGTGAGGTTGAGAGGGAAAGAAAGATCAGCCATGATTGAAAGGTGGAGTAGACTTGATGTGTTGAATGGCCTAATTCTGCTCCAATAATTTATGAACAGAAGAAAAGGTTAAAAATTGATCAATAGTTTAAAAAAACAATTAGTGAAAGAACAAAGCCTGAAGTCCCCAGTGCAACCAAGAGAGTTCGTAGTTCATAGTTTAGCTGATGTTTTGTAGTGTTCAAGAACCTGTTGGGAAGAAGCTGTTCCTTAACCTAAAGGTCACTGTTTTCAGACTAACATACCTTCTTCCCAATGACAGGAGTGAACTGAGAGCATTGTGGTGTGGATCCTTGATGATGCTGGTTGTCTTTTCGAGTCAGAGCCTCCCATAGTTTAGTTTTTGTTTAGGGAAACAGGCCCTTCGCCCCACTGAGTCCGCACAAACCAGCGAACCCCACTCATCAACACTATCTGATTTCCACTACCCAGAGAATCCTGTGGAATTCTCTGCCACAGAAGGCAGTGGAGGCCATTTCACTGGATGTTTTCAAGAGAGAGTTAGATTTAGCTCTTAGGGCTAAAGGAATCAAGGGATATGGGGAAAAAGCAGGAACGAGTTACTGATTTTAGATGATCAGCCATGATCATATTGAATGGCAGTGCTGGCTCGAAGGGCCGAATGGTCTACTCCTGCACCTATTTTCTATGTTTCTATCCTACACACACTAGGGACAATTTTACACATACACCAAGCCAGTTAACCTACATACTGAGAGACACTCATTCCATAGATACATTAATGGTTGCTGCCGGCACCATTCCCTGCCTGCACATTCCCTCCCTGCCAGAAGGCCCACATCCTAACTGGACTCTCTAATGGGTACCGTGTTCATGAATGGGAAACTCTTCCCAATTTGTTGTCACGGAGATACGTGACATTCAGAGTATGATCTCGGGACCCAGTAAACAATGCCTCAATTTCAAAATCATTCCTGGTTCGATCCTGACTACAAGTGCAGTCTGTACGGAGTTTGCACGTTCTCCCTGTGACCATGTGAGTTTTCTCCGGGTGCCCTGGTTTCTTGCCACACTCCAAAGAAGCTCAAGTCTGTAGTTTAATTGGCTTCAACAAAATTGTAAATTGTCCCTAGTGTGTAGGATAGTGTTAGTGTGCGGGGTGATCGCTGGTCAGGAGTGCACTTGATAGGCAGAAAGGCCTGTTTCCACGCCGTGTCTCTCAAAAGTCTAAAGTGAAGTCTAAAGACGGCAGCACCGATGAATCCTCGAGGTTAAAGCTGGCAATTCCAAAGGGAGGTGATGGTGACATTTCCTTTAATTAGTTTTGAATGGCTGATAAATAGTTAATCAGTATGTTAGTTGTGAAAATGTGGCATCGATAACTCTTTAAAATCTTGGCATGCATTAAATGCTGAGCTGTAAACTTTTACACTGTGCCCAAAGAAAACGATCGATGTGAAGCATTTTACAGGAAGTTTACTGCAGCGAACTAACATCAAACTCGGACAGCTGTAATGAGGGGAAATGCTGTCGACTCTTCTCACTCATTGCCCAGTTAACAGGGAGGCAATCTGAGTTTGCCAAAACCTGGTTGCCAAACAATTTAATTCCCCTTCCCATTCCCACACTGACCTTTCTGTCCTAGGCTTCCTCCATTGCCAGAGTGAGGCAAATTGGAGGAACAGCACCTCATATTTCACTTGGGCAGCTTACAACCCAGATGTAGCAGTCTTGATTTCTCTAACTTCAAGTAGCCCTTGCATCCCCTCTCTCTCCATCCCCCACACCCCCCACCCAAGACGTTGTACCAGCTTCAAAGTCGTGTGGTTGAGTCTCATTGTTTGTAATTCATTTTCACCGAGACTACAGCTAACAATGGCCTGTGTTCTTTATCAGCATTACTTTTTTGCATTTCATTCATTTGTTCTATCTATCTTCTATACCATTACTAAAACTCTCATCTTGACAACTTCCGGTCTACTTTGTAATTAAATTTGCGCAAAAACCATCCCCCATAGCGTTACGATTTTTCGCCACCTTACTCACCATTCCCCTCTGTTGCAAGTCAAATAAGTTTGGTTCCGATTGATGAAATAGTACACAAGTTATGAAGGTTTAAAAATCATAAAAAGCGCGCCTTCCGGAATCAGCTGTCAATAATGCGACGTGGAGAATAAAAAGCTGAAGGGGCGCAGTGTGTTGAGCAGCTCACGGAGAGTCAGCAGCTCGCGGGCTGCTTCTGCAGCGACCAGCACGACCTGCCGGAAGCGGGTGAGTCGAACCGGAAGCCTCTGAGTGAAGCCGGAGTGGAACCGGGATCTGCTGCGTGAGGCCGAAAACTGTTGGTGCGGGGTGAGCAGAGTGCAAGCCCCCTCCTTCCCACACCCCTATCCCCCGCTCCCCCCCTCCCCCCCGCTGCTACCTGCTCCCCGCACCCCCACTGCTAACCACTCCTCCCCACTGCTACCCGATCGCCCGCTGCTAACCGTTCCCCCCACTGCTAACTGCTCTCACGCTGCTTCCTGCTCCCCCTCCTCCCCCTCCCCATCCCCCCTCCCCCCCTTTTTCCCTCTCTACCTCCTCCACTCCCCCCTCTCCCGCCCCTCCTCTCCACCTCTTTCCCCCCCCCACTGGTTAGTGTGTGTGTGGGGGGTGGTTAGTGTGTGTGTGTCGTCGCAGGCTGCCCCCCCCCCCCCCCCAGCGTTGAGGGGACGGGACCCAACGGGTCCCACTTTTTCTTGTATCTCGCTTTATCACCGTCTCTATCTCTTGTATTCCTTTCCCCTGACTCAGTCTGAAGAAGGGTCGCTGCCCGAAACGTCACCCATTCTTTTTCTCCAGAGATGCTGTCTGACCTGCTGAGTTACTCCAGGTTTTTGTGTGTTTCTGGAGTTGATGAGCTTACATGGCTGCCTTTATCAATTGCTTACTGCTTGTTGCACTGTGACAGTGCAAACCTCATTGAATCGTTGCGACAGAATATCATGTTGGATGGGTGCATTGATGCACAGCTGTATTAGCTGCTCGCTCTGCCTAGCATTGAACTTTAGATTCAATGTTTTCAATTAAAACTCCTCCTCTTACCCTTATCCTCCATCTTATACTCCTCCCCCTCACCCTCCCCCCTCCCCACACGCTTCTTGGAATTACTGTGGGTCAGCCAATTCCGTGAATTAATCGAGTCAAGCTGGCATTTCAGCCCAACTTGCCCACACTGACCAACATGTCCCATCTACACTAGTCCCATCCTGCCTGCAATTTGGCCCATATCCCTCTAAACCTGTCCTATCCATGTACCTGTCTAAATGTTTCTTAAACGTTGCGATAGTATCTGCTTCAACTACCTCCTCGGGCAGCTGGTTCCATACACACACCACCCTTTGCGTGAACAAGTTACCCCTCAGGTTCCTATTTGATTAAGGTTATTAATGGAGTTGTTTGTTTCTGAGTTAGTGACCAATTTAATCTGGAAGGTTAAGGACAACCTTTTATGTGTAATGCAAAACAAGAAATAGATCAGATGTAGGGAAATGGTAGAATAGTGTGATGGGGCGATAATCCTTTGTAAAGTACGGCAGGATTTTTCAAAATTTATCTGGGACAGCGATACTGATTCACCAGATACATTTCACTGAGACTTGGAGCATATCTTAAAGAGGCACCGTTCCATAGAAGTGCATCAAATTTACTGCAGAAACACAGGTCAGTCATCCCAACAGCTTGGTCACAGTGCTTATGCTCCATTTAATATAGTTTTGGTAGTTTAGTTTATTTAGTTTAGTTTATCGCGTGTACCGAGTTAAGTGAAAAGCTCTTGTTGCGAGCTAACCAGTCGGCGTAAAGCCAATACATGATTACAATCGAGCCATCTACAGTGTACAGATACATGATGAAGAGAATACCCTGAATAACATTTAGTTTGAGATAAAGTCTAGTAAAGTCCGATCAAAGGTAGTCCGAGGGTTTCCAATGAAGTAGATAGTAGCTCAGGACTGCTCTCTAGTTGATATAGCTGAACTGTAGAGAGCTTCTCTAGAAATGATTTCCCCTTGATTGTCCTGAGTTGTTCCATCTTTTGTTTTACCTTGTTTCAGAGTACTTGTGGCAAGTATATACTCTGAGCCTCCCTGCGAAGGGAGATGAGGAGTAATTTCTTTAGCCATATAATGGTCAATCAGTGGAATTCATTGCCACAGATGGCTGTGGAAGGCAAATCTTAGGGGATTTTATAAGCGGAGATTGACAGCCTCTTGATTAACAAGGGTATCAAAGGTTACAGGGAGAGGGCAGGAGAATGGGGTTGAGGGGGAAAAAAAGATCGGCCATGATCGAATGACGGAGCACGCTAGATTCAATCAGAGCATTAAATATAGGAGTAGGGAAGTAATGTTAAAATTGTACAAGGCATTGGTGAGACCAATTCTGGAGTATGGTGTACAATTTTGGTCGCCTAATTATAGGAAGGATGTCAACAAAATAGAGAGAGTACAGAGGAGATTTACTAGAATGTTGCCTGGGTTCCAGCAACTATCACAGAGAAAGGTTGAACAAGTTAGGTCTTTATTCTTTGGAGCGCAGAAGGTTAAGGGGGGACTTGATTGAGGTTTTTAAAATGATGAAAGGGATAGACAAAGTTGACGTGGATAAGCTTTTCCCATTGAGGGTAGGGAAGATTCAAACAAGAGGGCATGACATGGGAATTAAGGGACAGAAGTTTAGGGGTAACATGAGGGGGAACTTCTTTACTCAGAGAGTGGTGGCTGTGTGGCATGATCTTCCAGCAGAAGTGGTGGAGGCAGGATTGATTTTAACATTTAAAAGTAAAGTGGATAGGTATATGGACGGGAAGGGAATGGAGGGGTATGGTCTGAGTGCAGGTAGATGGGACTAGGGGAAAATAAATGGTCGGCACGGACTGGAAGGGCCGAGAAGGCCTGTTTCCGTGCTGTAATTGTTATATGGTGTTATGGATGGGCTGAATGGCTCAAATCTGCTGCTATGATCTTGTCTTTTAAGCTCCAAGAAAATAAGAATCCATGATATGTGCTGCTGGAAATGTATTCGATACAATTGTAGTCAGGCCTTCACACACACACCATTAGCATCACTCTTGCTCCTGAAAACAGACCTTCAACACCAGAACATCCAAGAACTTCCAGAACTTCCACCAGAACTACTGCTCCTGAGTCTTATGATCTTATGGCACGCACGAGTACATATTAAAATGCATGCACTGTGTCAGGCTGTATGAAGCGGAGAGTCTTTTCCTATTGTCTAGTTTAGAGGTACAGTGCGGAAACAGGCCCTTCGGCCCACCGAGTCTGCACGGACCAGCGATTCCCGCACACTAACATTATCGGACACACACTTGGGACAATTTACGCCTTATACCAAGGAAATTAACCTACAACCTGTATGCCGTTGGAGTGTGGGAAGAAACCGAAGATCTTGGGGAAGACCTACGCGGGTCACGGGGAGAACGTACAGTCGCCGTACGGACAAGCACTGTACCCGGGTTCAAGATCGGGTCTCTCTGGCGCTGCAAGCACTGTAAGGCAGCACTCTGTAATCGACTGAGACAAATATTATTGGAATAAAGAGGTGTCCAGTCCAAGGTCACGCTCAGTAAAACAATTAATTCTGAATGCCGTAGGTTTTGATCTCATTCACTAAGTGTACTTTGGAAAAGAGTGCTACATGCATCCCATCAGTATGAGCTTAACGACATCTACCTGCATCTATCTATCTTCTATCTATACATTACTAAAACTCTGATCTTGTTATCTTACGATTTGTGTGGTCTTTCTATTTGCGCAAAAACAGATTTTTTGCCAGTTCACTCACCATTCTCCTGTGCTGCGATTGCACCAAGTTTCGCTCCGATCTTAAAAGTTAGCGAGGTTTAAAAAACGCACGTGCGCAGATCGATCTCTTCTCCTGTGTTCAGTGCCGCGCGGATTAGTCTCTTCCCCTGTCACTCACCGGGACGGTCCGCCCCTTCCTGCGCCATCGCGTCTTTACTGGAGCTGAGGATGGCTGGCAGAGGTTTCCAGCCGGACACAATTTTTGGAGGGTCCCGAAGCAGCCCAGCCCCAAGCAGACCAGCCCCAAGGAGCCCAGTATCGGAGGCCCAGCCCCAAGCAGACCAGTATCAGAGACTCAGTGTCGGAGACCCAGCCCAGCGTTGGAGACCCAGTCCAGCCCAGAGGCAGAGACCCAGCACAGCCCAGAGTCGGAGATGTCGCCAATGTTGCCAAACAGACAGTGGAGACTCTGATCGCGGCGGAGGAGAACGACCAGCGCCTGCTGTGAGTCCCCATCGCACCGCCAATTCCAGGCACTACCCCTCTGGTCCCCCTTGCTGGCTCCTACCCCTCCCCCGTGATAACCCGCTCTCGTGGCTCTTCCCCCGTCTTTTCTCCGAGCTCACTCTCCCCTCCCCCCCTCCCCCCACCCACATGCACCCCTCCCACCACTCTCCCCCCGTCCACACCCCCATCCCCCCACAACACCCCCCACGACCCCCCCACCCACAAACCCCCTGCCCAACACCTCCCCGCCCACCCACCCTGCTCCCACAACCCCCCTGCCCCCACAACCACCCCACCCCGACAACCTCCCCACCCCCAGAGCCCCCCTCCCACAACCCCCCCCCCCACCGTCCCAACAACCTCCCACAGCCCCCCTAACCTCACAACCCCCTGCCCACACCCCCCCCCCCCCCCCCATTCTTTAATTCAACATCTGCGGTTCCTTCATACACAGATAGATTGAACAGGTCGGCTGGGTCTAATAATCTGATGACATCACTTGTAAGGCTGACATCTTTAAATATCGTGTCCCTGGATTCGGAGACATTGACGTCAACTAACCTTTGGTTATGGATATCAGGCAGAACACAGAGGAATTTGATTGGATCCAGGCCGTCAATAAAACTCCGCCTGTCAGACTCTGGGCCGTTGCTTGACAGAGATGAGTTTCCACTGTGGACATCTGTGGAATTTATTTAATTTTAGCCTGCAGACTAAAAGGTCAGGCAGTCTCGTCAGATACAGTGAAGTGCAATGTCATCTTAAAGCGGGAGTAAAGTCTCAGTCTGCAATTCAAATAAGCTCGGAACTACATAGACTATTATTGTGATTATTGCACTATTATTGTTTTTAGTGTGTACGTGTATGTGTATACATATATATAAATACAGTGGCTTGCAAAAGTATTCATACCCCGTGAACTTTTCCACATTTTGTCACGTTACAACCACAAACGTAAATGTATTTTATTGGGATTTTATGTGATAGACCAACACAAAGTGGTGCATAATTGTGAAGTGGAAGGAAAATGATACATGGTTTCCAAATTTTATTACAAATAAAAAACTGAAAAGTGTGGCGTGCAAAAGTATTCAGCCCCCCTTGAGTCAATACTTTGTAGAACCACCTTTCGCTGCAATTACAGCTGCTAGTCTTTTGGGGTATGTCTCACATCTAGAGACTGAAAATATCCCCATTCTTCTTTGAAAAATAGCTCAAGCTCAGTCAGATTGGATGGAGAGTGTCTTTGAACAGCAATTTTCAAGTCTTGCCAGAGATTCTCAATTGGATTTAGGTCTGGACTTTGACTGGGCCATTCTAACACATGAATATCACTTTGATCTAAACCATTCCTTTGTAGCTCTGGCTGTATGTTTAGGGTTGTTGTCCTGCTGGAAGGTGAACCTCCGCCCCAGTATCAAGTCTTTTGCAGACTCTAACAGGTTTTCTCCAAAGATTGCCCTGTATTTGGCTCCATCCATCTTCCCATCAACTCTGACCAGCTTCCCTGTTCCTGCTGAAGAAAAGCATCCCCACAGCATGATGCTGCCACCACCATGTTTCACAGTGGGGATGGTGTGTTCAGGGTGATGTGCAGTGTTAGTTTTCCGCCACACATAGCGTTTTGCATTTAGGCCAAAAACTTCCATTTTTGTCTCACCAGACCAGAGCACTTTTCTCCACATGTTTGCTGTCCCCCACATGGCTTGTGGCAAACTGCAAACGGGACTTCTTATGGCTTTGTTTCAACAATGGCTTTCTTCTTGCCACTCTTCCATTAAGGCCCGATTTGTGGAGTGCATGACTAATAGTTATCCTGTGGACAGATTCGCCCACCTGAGCTGCGGATCTCTGCAGCTCCTCCAGAGTTACCATGGACTTCTTGGCTGCTTCTCTGATCAATGCTCTCCTTGCCCGGCCTGTCAGTTTAGGTGGATGGCCATGTCTTGGTAGGTTTGCAGTTGTTCCATACTCTTTCCATTTTCGGATGATGGATTGAACAGTGCTCCGTGAGATGTTCAAAGCTTGGGATATTTTTTTATAACCTAACCCTGCTTTAAACTTCCCCACAACTTTATCCCTGACCTGTCTGGTGTGTTCCTTGGGCTTCATGATGCTTTTTGTTCACTAATGTTCTCCAACAAACCTCTGATGCCTTCACAGAACAGCTGTATTTATACTGAGATTAGATTACACACAAGTGGACTCTATTTACTAATTAGGTGACTTCTGAAGGCAATTAGTTGCACTGGATTTTATTTAGGGGTATCAGAGTAAAGGGGGCTGAATACTTTTGCACGCCAGACTTTTCAGTTTTTTATTTGTAAAAAAAATTGAAAACCATGTATCATTTTCCTGCTTCACAATTATGCGCCACTTTGTGTTGGTCTATCACATAAAATCCCAATAAAATACATTTATGTTTGTGGTTGTAACGTGACAAAATGTGGAAAAGTTCAAGGGGTATGAAAACTTTTGCAAGCCACTGTATATATATATATATATTCTATACATATGGGTATTTGTGAGTATGTGTATATATACACACACACAGACCTTTATTATATTGTTTACAATGTACTATGCTTACATACTCTATTGTGCTGCAGCAAGTAAGAATTTCATTGTTCTATCTGGGACACGTGATAATAAAACACTCTTGACTCTTGACAAGCGGAGGAAGGTGAGGAGAACCCTTTTCTTCCAAATAAGCAGGTCGCGGAAGCATATTTAGGCGTATCTTTGACAAGGAAATTGGATTACGACTTCAATAGAGACTAGGTATCACCAAAATATGGAAGGCTAAGGACCAAATGTGTAGGGAGGAACTGCAGATACAGATTTGCACTGGAGGAGAGACACAAAATGCAGGAGTATCTCAGCAGGACAGGCAGCATCTCTGGAGGGAAAGGATGGATGGCGTTTTGGGTCGAGACCCTTCTTCAGATTGGCAAATGGGATTACTTTAGTTTAGTTTAGTCTAGAGAAACAGCGCGGAAACAGGCCCTTTGGCCCACCGGCTGCGCCGGCCAGCGATCCCTGTAGGCTAACACTATCCTACACACACCAGGGACAATTTACAATTTTACCCAGCGAAGCAGCCTACAAACATGTACTTCTTTGGAGTGTGGGAGGAAACCGGTGCTCCCGGAGAAAATCCATGCAGGTCACAAGGAGAACGTACAGACAGCACCCGTAGTCAGGATCAAACTCGGGTCTCTGGGGCTGTAAGGCAGCAACTCTACCGCTGCGCTACCGCTGTGCCGCCTGTCAGTTTTAGTTAGTTTTAATGGATCCTTGAAGGTCAGCATGAGCATGATGGGCCAAACAGCCTGTTTCTGTGCTGCAAGTCTATGATTCTAATTACAGTGGAACAGAAAACACGTTATTTTGGACAAGAGAGTTCAGGCAGTTAATCAATGTGCATGTTGCAAAAATCTGCAATATGGCATCTCCAGACTCAAGATAGCAATAAAACCATACTACCTTTCATTCGAGCTGCACCGCTGGTATGATTTTTCCAATATTTGCGACATGGTTAAAAAAAAGCTTTGCAGCAGCAAGATTCCATCTACCTGAGCTAAATTATCCAATAAACCATAATCGTAACATGATGTGCCTTAACCTGACTGATAACTATTACATCTGATAAACACTCTATTTAATCTGTTCACATAATGGATGTTTTTTTATTTCGGAATCTCTGGGATAATCTTTCCAGTAGCTTTCTGTATTTATCTCGCTAGAAAGAAATGCTAGTGACCCTACTGTGAAATTGCTACAGTTGCTTAGAAATTCACCCCAGGTTGAAGTGCTAAGAGTCTTGTTTAGTCGTACCAGTGCATACGTAGTCACTTGTTTGCATATCTTTCATTCATTTGTTCTATATCTCTCTACATCACCGTCTATATCACTTGCTTCCCTCTCCCCTGACTCTCAGTCTGAGGAAGGGTCTTGACCCAAATTGTCACCCATTCCTTTTCTCCAGAGTTGCTGTCTGACCCGCTGAGTTACTCCATCTTTTTCTGTCTATCTTCGGTTTAAACCAGCATCTGCAGTTCCTTCCTACACACAGTTGTTATGCTATATTCTTTGAATGTAAATATATATTGACTTTTAATATATTTCCTGGCACACTTCACAGCGATTAATAGCTGGCATGGACTCAATGGGCAACATGGTTAACATTGGTGCCATGTTGACTCTATGATGCTACTAATTAGAGATTAATTTCCAAGTAAACACATTTATACCCGTACAGGAGGTTCCCTGATATCCTACTGTAAATAATCAAGTAGCGTTAATTGGAACTTTAATGTGCAATGTCTTCATTTTGAGAAGTTTGTAAGTTCATATAAAACATATAAGATTATTAAGGGATTGGACACGCTAGAGGCAGGAAACATGTTCCCGCTGTTGGGAGAGTCCAGAACTAGGGGCCACAGTTTAAGAATAAGGGGTAAGCCATTTAAAACGGAGATGAGAAAAAACTTTTTCACCCAGAGAGTTGTGAATCTGTGGAATTCTCTGCCTCAGAAGGCAGTGGAGGCCAATTCTCAGGATGCTGTCAAGAAAGAGTCAGATAGAGCTCTTAAAGATAGTGGAGTCAAGGGACATGGGGAGAAGGCAGGAACGGGATGCTGATTGTGAATGGTCAGCCATGGTCACAGTGAATGGCGGTGCTGGCACGAAGGGCCGATTAGCCTACACCTGCACCTATTGTCTATTGTTTATTGTCTATAAGTTATAGGAGCAGAATTTGGCCATTTTGGTCCTTACTACTGGTTAAACCTGCAAATTAACCTTTTGGGACACCCAGAGGCGGCAAACTGTGCAACAGTCTCTTAACCTCTTCACCAATGCATTGCTTGAGGAGATCATGTACATTGTCACATTGCAAAAAGATATATTGATGTGCTGGCCTGATGAATATAGAGGAATACCTGCCTCAATGGGTATATGCAACATCCATTGTGAACAAAGCAGCACACAGTGGAGAAGAAACCTGTGATCTCTGCAGAATGATGAACCTGTGCCTTGCAGTGGCTGGGACCCTGTATGTGAGGTGACTCAATCTGAGTTGATGATGTTTCATAAAGTCATAAGTAGTAGGAGCAGAATTAGGCCATTTGGCCCATCATCTTGATGACTGATCTATCTTCCCTTCTCAACCACATTTTCCTGCCTTCACCCCATAGCCTCTGACACATTTACTAATCAGAAATCTGTCAATATTTGCCTTAAAAATATCCATTAACGTGGCCTCCGCAGTCGTCTTTCCACAATTCTCCTCCTGAAAACCCAACTCTTATGTCCAAGCCTGTGGCCATCTCCCTTAATTGCTCCAGATATGATTCTGATCGAGATTGCTGGATTTCTGGGCACTGAAGGAATCAAGGGATCTGTTGGCAGACTGGGGAACATGGACAGGGTAGAACAGCCCTCTTCTTATTGAATGATGGAGGAGATTTGAAGAGTCTAGTTCTGCTTCTGTTGCTTCTCATCATTTGAGAAGACAATTGGGCAGTTTAGTGCTAGAGCAGGATATGCAATGGTATCTTCGAGTTTAGAAAGTGTTTAGAGAATCACAGCACAGAAAGGGGCCCTTCCACCCACTGAATCCGCACCAACCAGCGATACCCGCACACTAACGCTATCCTATGCACACTCGGGACAATTTACAGGTAGACAAAAAATGCTGGAGAAACTGAACGGGTGAGGCAGCATCAATGGAGTGAAGGAATTGGCGCCGTTTCGGGTCGAGACACTTCTTCAGTCTGAAGAAGGGTCTCAACCCGAAACGTCACCTTTTCCTTCTCTCCATAGATGCTGCCTCACCCGCTGATCACCCGCTGAGTTTCCCCAGCATTATTTGTCCACTTCGATTGTTCCAGCATCTGCAGTTCTTTGTTAAACACAGGGACAATTTACAATTTTACCAACTAATGAACAAACTTGTACGTCTTTGGAGTGTGGGAGGAAACCGGAGCACCTGGAGAAAACCCACGCGGTCACGGGGAGAACATACAAACTCCGTACAAACGGCACACACAGTCAGGTGCGAACTCGGGTCTCTGGCGCTGTAAGGCAACAACTCTACCACTGCGCCACTCCACCTCAAACCTATATTACCCATAGAGTTGATGTGAGTTGGAATTTATTGACCACGATAACTGGGACTAGAATTAATAAGTTATCAACTTAAACCCACTCCACTCACCTAGAAAAACAGGTACATAAGAAAAAATATGAGAATACCGGAAATTGGAAATAGAAACAGCAAAGGCATGGAAATAATCAGCAGCATCTGTGAAGAGAGAAACGGGATCAAAATTTCAGATCAGAAACCTTTCATCATAGTGAAAAATGTGGGTGAATTAAAGGGCAGCAAGCAGACATGAACTCAGGAATAGAAAGAGAAATAAGGACAGAAGATCTAATTCTAGTTTCATTTAATTTATTATCACGTGTACCAAGGTAGACTGTGAAGCTTTTGTTGCGTGCTATCCAGTCAGCAGAAAGACTATACACGATTACAATCGAGCTGTCCACAGTGTTCAGATACACGATAAAGGGAATAACATTTAGTGCAAGATAAAACCAATAAACCGATCGCAGATAGTCCGAGGGTAGACACAAAATGCTGGAGGAACACAGTGGGACAGGCAGCATCTCTGGAGAGAAGGTATGGTCTACCTCCAGGTGAGTTACTCCAGCATGTTGTGTCTATCTTCAGTGTAAACCAGCATCTACAGTTCCTTGCTACACAAAGATAGTCCAAGGGTCTCCAATCATGTAGCTTTGCAGCCCAGCGATATGAATATTGCTATTAAAGGGGGAAAAAAAGAGAATGAAAAAGAAAAAAAAGTGATTTTTTTTGGTGTTCAATCTGGGAAAAATATATAAATTGAAGGAACGAGCCTTTACATGTATCACTGTTAATTTTCGGTGCCAAAATGGTAGATCAGCAATCATTTACATTTATTGCGTTGTTAAAAGGGCACTCGTGTCTATAATTAATAGCCCTAATTATCTGTGGCAGCTCAATTGGTATCGCAAATCGAGCACGAGCTGAGCGCCGCAACGCCGGATGATGCCATTCTTGTTTGAAGAAGGGTGCGACTGAGCCGGCAACTTCCCTTTAACATTAACATCCAGCTGAGAACCCGGCCCCTCCCCGGGATGTTCTGTAGCGTTTGCCCATAAATAATTCCCAGCCCCATTACTCTCACCGCTACTTTGACGGTAAATTCTGGCCCAATTTATTTGACATCATAATATTGAAAAGTACAAGCTCGGCATTAAGTCAGCCCGCGCGAAGGAGGCAGTGAAACGATTCCGTCAACAATATTTATAGTGAGGTGTTTAACATTCAGCTACACGCAGAGCAAGTGGAGCTGCAGTGTTATAATGCTACTTCGCATGTTACACAAGCTGTGCTTTTCAAAGCCATATGTTTATGCATATAAAAGGTTGTCAGCTGAAATCTATAAATGGAAGAGACAGACCTCATCTGTAAGAATCTTCGAACAAGTCATTGCTCTGGCAGAAGGGATAAGCTTCCAAAATATTAAAGATAGACTCTAGGTGCTGGAGTGAGGGGGGAACCTCGTTGAAACATACAGAATAGCTGAAGGCTTGGATATAGTGGATGTGGAGAAGATGTTTCCACTAGTGGGAGAGTCCACGACCACAGGTCATTGCCTCAGAATTAAACGATGTACTTTTAGGAAGGAGATGAGGAGGAATTTCTTTAGTCAGAGGGTGGTGAATCTGTAGAATTTCTTTGCCACAGAAGGTTGTAGAGGCCAAGCGTGGATATGTTTTAGGCAGAAATAGATAGATTTTTGATTAGAACAGGGTCAGTGAAAATTGGGAGAAGGCGGGAGAATGGGGTTAGGAGGGAGAGATAGATCGGCCATGATTGAATGGCGGAGTAGACTTGATGGGCCAAATGGCCTAATTCTACTCCTATTCCTTATGACCTGATGAGTAACTCAGCGGGTCATCCCACCCGAAACGTCACCCATCAGTTTTCTCCAGAGATGTTGCCTGGCCCAAAGTGCTGGAGTAACTCAGTGGGTCAGGCAGCATCTCTGGAGAAAGGGAATGGGTGACATTTCGGGTCGAGACAAGTTAGACGCAAAGTGCCGGAGTAACTCAGCGGGTCATCCTTACCCTAAATGTCAACTATTCCTTTTTCTCCAGGGATGCTGCCTGACCCGCTGAGTTACTCCAGCGTTTTGTGTCTGCCTTTGGTATAAACCAGCATCTGCAGTTCCTCCCTACGCACAAGGCGTTTGCTTTGTGCTTTATGACAGCATGTTAGGTCCAAGCCTGATCTGAAGGCCCTGGGACAGAAAGGGTGAGGTGAGAAGGGAAGACAATTCTAGATTGGAAGTGTGAGGGGTTGGAGGAAGGATCACATACCCATCAGCAAACACTGCTAAACTTGCACATTCTCTCCAAAGATGCCGTCTGACCCGCTGAGTTACTCCAGCCCTTTGTACGTATCGCTGGTATAAACCAGCATCAGCAGCTCTTTGTTTCTTCCAAAATATCAAGTTGTCTTTTCCCTCTTTAGCTGTGGTTTGAGGTGTTGTGAAAAGCCTGCATTCATCTTGGGTTATTTCGGATCACCAATGTTTGCAGATTTGTTTCCGACAATATTACAGAGGTGGACCGCCTCTTCAATGTAGGTGTTGCTGTATGTCCATTTAGGTTTAGTCACACTCTTAACTATGGTTCAATCCAAAGGTTCAATGGTTCAATGGTACTTCGGTGGTCACTCGAAACAAGTATGACTGTCCTCTCCCGAGGACGCCTGTGCGTGACTTTGTTTAACGTGGCGAGACTGGTGCACAGACAGCCACCACCCGGTCCTTGACAGATCTGGGTCAGGATCCAGTGGCATAGAATCCAAGACCACCGGGGACCCTTTTCTGCTGCAGCCTTCATCCGCCTTCCCAGCCGTTGTGACGCTACACTAAGGTCAGCCATCGTCCTCCGCCTGTTCCACCGTTGAGGTCCTGGATTGCTCTTTGTCAGGGACCTCCCCCTCCACCTTACCGCCATGGGTGGCCCTACCAGTAGCATAGCTCCAGACAGCATCGCTGTCAGGATCTCAGGACCACACAAGCTTCTCCACCACGACAAGGTGACAATCCACGGAGAAGATTATTTGTCACATGTACCAAGGTACAGTGATATTAATTTTTGGATATAGTTCAGTACAGCTATCACTCTACATAGTCACAGATACATCTTAGATAACCATCTCCGATACAGTACAAGTGTATAGCAGTAGTACACTGAGACAGTATACAGGGTCGCCAGATTAGCACCATTTTCAAGACCCAGTTTGTACTGTAAGTGCAGGTTACAACGAACGCTCTGCTTCCATTATAGGACTCCCATATTAAGAGCTGGATCTATATTTGCTGTACTCCATTATTCAGAGTATTCTGGAAAAAACAAGTTTGATATTCATTGATTACCTGCCAGTGAAGTCAGACATGGGTAGAATGTGGAGTGTTTTTTAAATCATTGACATTTACCTTACGTTATACCTTACTTAGACTTTCAGGGACTGGGGGATTTTTGGATAAAGTAACCTTGATTCTACCATGTGACAACCTCTCCCTCAATCTTTTTTATTTTCTCTTCCAATCTATTTTTTTTTACTACAAAGTCTGTTTTATTTTTTAAATGAAAAAATATTGTATTGCCGAATTTCCTTCCAATTAACGTAACTTTAATTAATCAACAACTTGCGTTGATGATGAGGTTTTGATGAAGTGAAATATCTTATGAATGGTCTCTGGAAAATATCCTCCCAATCTACTTTCAGTCTCCCAGTGATCCCAGTACACTAACACTGCCCTACACGTTAGGGACAAATTACAGTTTTACCCAGGCCTATTAACCTACAAACCTGCACGTCTTTGGAGTGTGGGAGGGAACTGGAGCACCCGGAGAAAACACACGCAGGTCACGGGGAGAACGTACAAACTCCGTGCAGACAGCAGGTAGTCAGGATCAAACCCGGGTTTCTGGCACTGTAAGGCGCCAACAACTCTACCGCTGCGCCACCGTTAAAGGACTGGCTCAAATCCCACCCACCACTTTTATATTTGTGTCCAAGTATATCCTGCCTATGTGTGTCTATCTTTCACCTTGTGTCTTTCTCTCTGTCTGCTCCTGTCAACTTATTGCCCTCACGTTCTCTGCCTTCCTTGCCTCAGATTCACTCTGCTTCACACTGACTGAGCTGCAGACTGTCAGGCTTCACTGAAGCCAGCTAGGTCTGAGTGGAGACTGAAATTAAACAAGCGAGAGAGCAATCAAAACTGTCACGCAATGCCGGAGTGGGGGGGGGGGAGGGGGGCAAGTAGAATTATTCAAAGAGAATGATTCAATTTACTATCTGCCTTTTGAAATGCTACTTTAAACACACTTTAAATGCTGACAGGATGGAATAGCCCTCTGCACGTTCTTCAATTGTCCAAATTCAATCAAAAGGCATGATGGGTGACATTACTTCGGAATAGTTATAAAAGTTAATGGAATTTGTGCAAATTCAAAATGTGAAATGTTTCATAGTTCCTCAACCAAGAACCAGTTTTTGTTTCAAACTGTGCTGAATTGTGCATGTGGGTGGAATAAACAATGTCCGTGCAGAAGTGATGTAGGTTGGACTCATGTCCGCTACTTTTGTGTATATTAATCCCAGCGCCTCAGGGTCACCAGGATGAAACGCCTGTGAACTGAAGCTGGTTGAGGACCAGTTAATGCTTATGGATGCTTCCCTGGGCAATTTCTCACCTGTCACCCTCCATCATCTGGACCCACCTGAAATAGACACAAAAAACTGGAGTCACTCAGCGGGTCAGGCAGCATCTCTGGAGAAAAAGGATGGGTGGCGTTTCGGGTCAGGACCCCTGCTTACGGACATTACGGGCCCGAAACGTCACCCGTCCTTTTCCTCCAGAGATGCTGCCTGACCCACTGAGTTACTCCCAGCAATTTATATCTATCTTTGGTATAAACCAGCATCTTCAGTTCTTTGTGTCTACATTTTGTCATCGCCCCCCTGAAACTCTGCTGTCCTCATCTTAACTTATTTTGTTCGACTTTCATTTGTGTATTTGTTGATGCCTACATCCTCCTGGATTGGCAACGCATTCCTTTAAACATGCTTCCCTTCTTTACAAATCCCATCCATGACCTTGTCCCTCATAAGGTATGTAACCCTGTCCCACTCCATAAACCTCCATGGTATCTACGTCGCTCCAATTCCAGCTCCTAGTCCAAGCTGATCCATTGTTGGTCGTTGTGCCATTGACGTGTTCCCTACCCTTTTGCAATTCTCTCCTTAAACCCCACTGGCTCTCCACTACTGCACTGATAACCTTTGATTAAACCTTTGGTTACCCCAACGTAATATCTTGAATGAGCCTGTCTGAATGTCTGAAGAACGGTCCCAAACTGAAACGCCATCTATCCATGTTCGCCAGAGATGCTGCCTGACCCATTAAGTTACTCCAGCATTTTTGTGTCCTAATATCTTTTAGTTTTAGTTTTAATTTTGGAGATACAGTGCAGAAACGGACCCTTTGCCCGACTGAGTCCACGCCGACCAGCGATCCCCACGCACTAACACTATCCTACACGCAAGGGACAATTGACCATTCCACCCAAGCCAATCAACCTACAACGTCTGTACATCTTTGGAGTGTGGGAGGAAACTGGAGCACCCGGAGAAAACCCACGAGGTCACGGGGAGAACGTACAACCTCTGTACCGACAGCACCCGTAGATTGAACCTGGGTCTCTGGCGCTGTAAGGCAGCAACTCTACCGCTGAACCACTGTGCTGGTGCACTGATTTTTTTACATCAAATATATTATACTATATGATTATCGATTGTTGCTAGAGCCAACTGCATTGCCATCTGTGTGCAAGTCAATGCTTATATTCACAATTTGTGCTTTAGCGCCGATGAAGAAATATTGAACGGGGGCGATATGAATCAGTCCCTGGAGTGAGAGAGATTCAGAAATAAATAGAACAAAAATGATAAAGTTATTGCATGCTTCATTTAATGTCACAACAGTTGATCGAACCCAACGACAATTAGAGCAATCAATTGTCCCCAAATATAATTGGACTGCATGGTTCTTGCTCATCACAAGGCAATCGACTGCCTGCGGATGGCCTTAACCCAGTTGAATTGCATCTGTGCCTTCATCAAAGTTGCAAAACGCCAGTTTAAATAATGCTCTCTTTGTGATTATCGATTCCAAACATTACCGTTTTCACTGACCTTGGTCGAGAATGATTTTTTTTTTCCTTTCTGCCATAAATGTTTAAGCTCCACTTCTCTTTCAGTTGATTGGTGTGATTATTAACAGCTGACTTGCTGATGATTTCCTACAAAAGTCTACACCACCAGTCCTCTCCCTGCCACCACCCCCACCCCCCCTCTCCTCGCCACCTCCCGCAGCCCCACGTCACAACACCAGCCCACCTCCTCAGAGGTTTTTGTCCTCCGGCAACCACCTTCAACTAGCATCGCAACCGGCTTCGACTAAAAAATCACCGATTTTTAAAACGGAAACCACTTTTGACCATTAGGGAGACTGACAAAAACCTCCGGGAACCTCCGGGAACCACACGGAAACCTCGGGTGGGGCGCAAAATCTCCAGAGGTTTCCGTTCAGGTTTCCTAAGTGGGACAGGGGCATTAGGCAGCATCTTGACTGCTGCACCACAGTGCCGCCTTAAAGTGATCAACAGCCAGCATTTCCACCGGTTCTAATGGATGCCAAGGAAAGACACCAAATGGTGGAGCAACTCAGCCGGTCAAGCAACATCCCTGGAGAACATGGATAGGTGACGTTTCGGATCGGGACACCTTCTTCCTTTTATGTTTTTCCTTTAATATAAGGCTAAGAGTGTATATTCACGTTTGACGGAATCAAATAGTTCGATTGAAATTTATTTTCTATGTAAGTAAAGAGCCAGTTCCCTTAATAATGACCCATTGCCCTTCTGTTTAAAGAAAAATAAAAATCTTCAATAGCATTGACGTCTTCTTAATATAACTAGATGCAGCCGCTTTCATGAGCCAGGCCAAAATCGATGCAGGGGATTTAAATCTCCGATACTGAACGACAGCCATCTCGTGTGATTACCACCGGCCTCAGCCGGACAGCCGATGAGTGTTAATCTCCCTCAGCATATGGACAAGGAATTAGCGAGGTGGAGCATAAATAAATAAATTAAACTGCTTAACCCGATAAGATAAATCTTCGCTCCTTCAAGAAATCCAAATCGACTCCCAGCATTGGGAATAACATTTATTCCAGGTGGTGCTGTATCGTATTCCTTGCTGACGTGGTGTGGTATGTCAGGTTGTTGCACTGATCACTGCTTCATTGGTCTAAGCCAGTGTCCATATTCCGAAGCAAAATGTAATAAGGATTAAGTTATCGTAATAGAGGGGCCTCGACGCATTGGCAAAGCACAAAGAATCACAGTCGTTCGGCACTAAACAGTCTCTTCAGCCATCCATGTCCAAGCTGACTATTGAACATGCACCTACACCAATCCTATATTTTCTATGCATTTCCATTAATATTTTCTCTGCATCTCCATGGAGCTGCCACTCTGCCACCCGCCTGCATTCACAATAACCAGTTCACTTGGCAATCTTTGGGATGTGGAAGGAAACAGGAGCACCTGGGGAGTACTCGCACAACCACAGGGAGAACATCACTGGTGGCCCTCAGACTGCCTTTGATCACCTGCTTTACATCGCACAAAACGTTTTAACAGCTCGATTGTAATCATGCATTGTCTTCCCGCTGACTGGATGTCACACATCAACAGCTATTCACTGTACCTGAGTACACATGGCAATAAACTAAACTAAACTAACATGCAAATCCCACACAGACAGAAAGGATTGAATGTAACAAAATAGTCTGAAGAAGGGTTGCGACCCGAAACATCACCTATCCGTGGCATCAGAAGAAGGGTCCCAACATTTTTTTTCTCTCACTGTATTCTCTATGTAATTTCTTTGGTAAGGTTTTGTCTAATCAACTGATGTATCCACTTGGCTTCAATGGCCTTTACCTTTAACTTGTTCCTTGCAACTTGGCACCGTTGGGATTAGATTCAGGTCTATTATTGTCACCTCTACTGAGGTATAATGAAAAGCTTTGTTCCGCATGCCATCCAAACAAATCAGATATACCATACATAAATACAATCAAGTCAATCTCAAATGCAATCGATGGAGCAAAAGGAGAAGGTACAGAGTGCGGAATATAGTTCTCAGCATTGTAGTGCATCAGTTCTATAACCCTTCCTATATCCTGATGCCTTTTGCCTCATTTCCCACCCCTAATGTTTCCTACAAACATGGCTTCCTTTCACCTAACTTCCTGATGAGAACTGTTATCTACGTTAGTCAAAGCACTGGGAGGTGAGAGAAACCCTTGTGTTTTCTCCAAACCTAACTTGCTGAGTATTTTCTAGCATTTTCTGTTTTACTTTTAGATTTACAGAACAGGATACTGATTGTGGATGATCAGCCATGATCACAGTAAATGGTGGTGCTGGCTCGAAGAGCCGAATGGCCTATTCCTTGCCTGTTCTCTATTTCCAGTATCTGCAGTATATTTAACTTTCCAACAGCAGTAGGACAGCATTGTGGTGCAGCGGTTGATTTGCTGCCTTGCTACGCTTGCAGCACCAGAGACCAGGGTTCAATCCTGACTACGGGTGCTGTCTGTATGGGGTTTGTATGTTCACCCTGTGACCGTGTGGGTTTTATCCGGGATCTTCGGTTTTCTCCCTCACTCCAAAGACGTACATGTTTGTAGGTTAATTGATATAAACAAATGTTAAATTGTCCCTAGTGTGTGTAGGATAGTGTTAGTGTGCGGGGATTGTTGGTAGGCGCGGACTCCGTGTGGTAAAGGGCCTATTTCCACACTGTATCTCTAAATTAAACTACAACTAAACATATCATTCCAATGTAACATTAATAACTGATAGCTCATCATAATCTTCTTGTGAGCCTTTGCAGAAAGTAACAAGGCTTCTTCCAAGTCTGAGGAAGAGTTTAGGCCCGAAATGTTGCCTACCTCCTTTGCTCCATCGATGCTGCCTCCAGAGTTTCTCCAGCATTTTTGTCTACCTTCGATTTTCCAGCATCTGCAGATCCTTCTTAAACATTTCTTCCAAGTTTGTTCATGAGTTTCACTGGTGGGGCTATTTGTAATCAGCTGCTGTTCTCCCAGGGTTCTAATCAGTGCAACACTTCCTACTCAAAATCTGTGCTCAGCATCCATTTTAATGACCTACAACTTTAGGCTGTGCATGCCATACACAAAAAGAAGAAGTCGAATAGCACAAATGTGAACAATCACCATTTAACTGAGCCACTGAAAGAAAATCAGAACCTTTTCCTGATTCTATGATTAGGAGGTCTTTTTTCATCTTGGATGAAAAGTTGAGGAAGAATTCTATTAAAAAAAAAATCTGGAGAGGAAGGAATTATTATGCAGCAGCCAGTGTTGTTAAGCAAAGAAAGAGATTTAGGCTTTAGAGTTTGGAGATACGGCACCCATTTGGAGAAGCAAACCCTGTGGTCCACCGTGTCCTCGTTGACCAGCGATCACCCCGAACACTAGCGCTATCCTACACACTAGGAACAATTTACAATTTTTACTGAAGACAAAATAACCTGTCAACATGAACGTCTTTGGAATGTGAGAGGAAGCCGGAGTACCCGGAATAAACCTACGCGGTCACAGGGAGAACAACAAACTCCGTGCGGACAGCACCCGTGGTCAGGATTGAACTCAGATCTCTGGCGCTGTGGGGCAGCAACTCTACCGCTGTGCCACCTTGTCACCCATAGATAGTCAAGTAAATAATTGAATATTTTATTCCTTTGTGGGATGAGGCATCACCAACAAATCTTGCATTCACCATATTCCATCCCTCATTGCCTTACATAGGTGGCAGTGAGATGCCTTCTTGAATCATTGTTTATCTCTGGTGAAGATATTTCCATAGTGCCATAATGTAGTGCGATGTAGGATTTAAATCCAGCATGTCAGTACCTGATCCTATTTGAGTGAGGAATCTATATTCTGATATCACAAACAACAATAAAAACCACTTCAGCCTTCCCGTTAGAATGGTGGCTTCATTCTATGATCATCTCTAACCATGAAACAACTTGTGCAAGAAATTCCCCTTTCCGTAATATATCTTGCAACCCGGGTTTGATCCCGACTACGGATGCTGTCTGTACGGAGTTTGTACGCTCTCCCTGTTTCCTCCCATGCTCCAGCGACATACAGGTTTGGAAGGTTAATTGCCTTTGGTAAAAATTGTCCCTAGTGTGTGCAGGGTAGTGCACGTGTATGGGGAATGCAAGTAGATTTGGTCTAGGTAGGCCGAATCTACTTGCATTCCCCATACACGTGCACTGTATGGGGAATTGTCCCATATCCCTCTAAACCTACCCTGTACATGTACCTGTCCAAATATTTTTTTAAATATTGTGATATTACCTGAGTCATCTATCTCGATCCATACACCTACCACCACTTTGTGTAAAAAAGTTGCCCCTCAGGTACCTATTAAATCTTTCCACCACCGAAGGGCCCGTTTCCACGCTATATTTCCAAACTAAACAAATGGTTCTAAAGTGATCTCACCATCTAATGTTGTAAGTATGTCAGCAACAATCTCGTTCTGCCAAGTTCCCAAATACAACATCTGTTGGTTAAGGAAGAAATATTCGCCAAATAGCAGGAAATAAAGAACGCTCCAATTCTTCCAAATAATGCCATGTGAGTCATTCATCTTAGAAGATGGATGACTTTCATCTAAATCTCATTTGAAAGGTTTCATCTCTCTCAGTATTGGACTGTACACTCACAGAGGGTCACAGAATCATACAGTACGGAAACAGGCCCTTCGGCTCAACCCCCACAGTGACAAACATGCCCCATTTACACTTGTCCCACCTGCCTGCATTTGTCCCATATCCCTCTAAACCTACCCTGTCCATGTACCTGTCCAAATATTTTTTTAAATATTGTGATATTACCTGAGTCATCTATCTCGATCCATACACCTACCACCACTTTGTGTAAAAAAGTTGCCCCTCAGGTACCTATTAAATCTTTCCACAATCGCCTTAAACCTATCTTCTCTGGTTCTCGATTCCCCTACTCTGGATAAAAAGACTTACCCCATCTATTCCTCTCGTGATCTTATTCAACTCTGTAAGATTACCCGTCACACTCTTGTGCTCCAGGGAATAACGTCCTAGCCTGTCCAATCTCTCCCTATATTCACGCCCATCAAGACATGTCTAGATTGTGTGATTAAATCTTGGGAATACATCTTGAACCCACAAACTTCTGAGTCAATTATAGTTGGATGGGTCTTTAAAATGTAAAAAATAACATTCCTTGGCAGAAACATTCAGTGGAGTTTGAAGAAGGGTCCCAACCTAGAACATCACCTATTTGTCTTCTTAAGACGACTTTGAAGCAAGTACAATGACTTGGGTGGGGGAGGTACCAGTTTCAAAGTCACCTTGTTGAGTTTCGTTGTATGTAACTCGTTTTCACCTAGGCCACAACTAACAATGATGACCATCGTTTACCATCGATGACCTTTACCATTGTTACCTTTCCGCACATCTTTCATTCATTTGTTCTACATCTCTCTGTATCACCGTCTATATCTTTTGTTTCCCTTTCCCCTGACTCAGTCTGAAAAAGGATCTCGACCCGAAACGTCACGTATTCTTTTTCTCCAGAATAAGGGGTAGGCCATTTAGGACTGAGATGAGGAAAAACTTTTTTCACCCAGAGAGTTGTGAATCTGTGGAATTCTCTGCCACAGAAGGCAGTGGAGGCCAATTCACTGGATAGTTTCAAGAGGCAGTTTGATTCTGCTCTTTGTGCTAACAGAATCAAGGGATATGGGGAAAAAGCAGGAACGAGGTACTGATTCTGGATGATCAGCCATGATCATATTGAATGGCTGTGCTCGAAGGGCTGACTGGCCTTCTCCTGCACCTATTTTCTAAGTTTCTATGAGAAAACAAATGAATCCTGTCCCAGTGCCCCAGCCAACATTGAACCTTACTCAACATGTCAAAAATAGATTAATTAATGGAAACATTGTTGTTTGTGGAAACTTGCAAGGGACAAACCTGGCTGCAAGGTACATAACTCACTGGCAATACTACAGCAGTGAATGTACTGGTGCAGACATTCTTTGGAACATCTTCAGGCTGTGAAAGTAGCTCTAGAAATCAGTCTTTCTTTTGCAAGCAATTTATATATAGAAGATAGACGCAAAATACTGGAGTAACTCAGCGGGACAGGGCTGAGTTACTCCAATACTGGCTCAAAGGGCCGAAGCACCTATTTTTCTATGTTTCTATGATTTCCAGGGATGCTGTCTGACCCGCTGAGTTACTCTAGCTTTTTGTGCCGATAGGCGGTTTTAAACCAGCATCTGCAGTTCCTTCCTGTACAAGTCAAGGGAGCCTATTGTTTGCATTTGACAGGTTGGTGAGACTGCTGACCTGTGTAGCTATAAACCACCATTCAGGTCATGCCTGCTTTAGGCAGATAACAATGTGACTCTGAGATGGAATAAATACTGCAATCAACTTCAGTTCTACATGGGGGGGAAACCTGACTCACGAAAGCCACAACAGGTCACACTTCATGGTCTCTGTAGCAACAGGGAAGAAATGAAAAGGAAGGAATAATAAGATTTTTCTCCAAAGCAGAATGATCACTCACTAATTTGACTGTTGAATGTGCAATCAGTAATATTTGTTTGCCTGTGGACTCGGAGACAGCGGGGTAAATTGGACAATTGCAGTCATGATCATTCATTCTTTGTAACATCTGACAAAGATGCACTTATTTCTAATTTATTTTCTTTTTAACTGGGTTGCTCATAATGGTCGCCCGCAAGGACAGCTTGCAATCTTTTCAGATTCATCATTGCGGGCAGGTCTGGCAGACATCCCTCCCCCCCCCCAACCCCCCATGGGGTTATAATGTTATTATAAAATTCTTAAGGGATTGGACAGGCTAGATGCAAGAAAAATGTTCCTGATGTTGGGGGAGTCCAGAACCAGGGTTCACAGTTTAAGAACAATGGGGTAGGCCATTTAGGGCTGATATGAGGAAAAACTTTTTCACCCAGAGAGTTGTGAATCTGTGGAATTTTCTGCCACAGAAGGCAGTGGAGGCCAATTCACTGGATGTTTTCAAGAGAGAGATTTAGCTCCTAGGGCTAAATAAGGAAATATTTAATAAGGACATTTTCAGACTGAAGAAGGGTTTCGACCCGAAACGTTGCCTATTTCCTTCGCTCCATAGATGCTGCCTCAACCCGCTGAGTTTCTCCAACATTTATGTCTACCTTCGATAGAAGGGAGGTTGGTTTGTGTAATGGCCTGGACCGCGTCCACAATTTGCTGCAATTTCTTACGGTACCGGATGGAGCTGTTCCCAAACCATGCTGTGATGCATCCTTATAAAATGCTTAAATTGCATCTTCCACAAGTTCGCCTAGAAATGCTGAAGATGCCAAAGGAAAAAAAATGCATTTACTTCAGGAAGGGTCTTGAATCTGGAAGGGACAGTCTCCAAGCAAAGGGATAGAATGGTATATTGGGAGTTTGCAGATTCATAGGGTTGGAAATACATGGCAATGTTTTATTTCTCACTGGTTCAAAACTCTATTAACATTAACTTTAAAATAGATCAACATTAATATCAATTTGTAACTTAATGCTGCAGTTTGTAAAGCAATTGGTTCCTCACTAAAAAAAATGCTTTGGCTAATGATTAGATAATCTGCTTCCATGGGTCCACACCATCCACACGGTGGCACAGCGGTTAGAGTTGCTGCCTCACAGCGTCAGAGACGTGGGTTCGATCCAGACTACGGGTGCTGCCTGTATGGAGTTTGCACGTCCTCCCCGTGACCTGCCTGGGTTTTCTCTGGAATCTCCGGTTTCCTCCCACACTCCAAAGATGTACAGGTTTTTAGGCTAATTTAACATGGTTAAATTGTCCCTAGTGTGTGTAGGATAATGTTGGTGTGTGGGGATCGCTGGTCCGCATGGACACGGTGGGCCGAAGGGCCTGTTTCTGCACTGTATCTCCAAAAACGATGATGGTACGTGGATAGGAAAGGTTAGGTACATGGGCAGGAAGCGTTTGGTCCATGGATAGGAAAGGTTTAGTCTGAAGATGGGTATCGACCCAAAACATCACCGCTTCCTTTTCTCCAGAGATGTTGCCTGACTCGCTGAGTTGCTTCTGCTTTTTGTGTCTATCAAAGGTTTAGTGGGATATGTGCCAGACGCGGGCAGGTGGGATTAACAAATGGAGCACCTTGGCATGGTTGGCATGGGCAAGTTGGGCTGCAGGGCCTGTTTCCATGCTGTATGAGTGCATGACTCTACCTCTGTTGGTTGAGATGAGTATAGGTTAGGGCTCCAGGATAATACCACTATTTCTCTTTGAAATAATACCATGGTGCCTATAAGACAAGACAAGACAAGATACTTTTATTGTCACCTGTACCAATTGATACCAAGGCTAAGTAGGACCTCAGTTTAACGTTGCTTGTGACCTTGTCAGGCCAAAAATAATCCATTCAACTTGTTTGGTAACTCATGAGTAAGCTCATCAGTACTTACGAGGTGCCGAGCTGGTGTGATGCCCCATTTAGGATACACGATGTGTTGTAAGTACATAATGGAAACTGATGCGTAGCGTTAAATGATAAATCACTGGACCGTATAATTGTGTTTACCTTCCACCCATGTGAATTATCAAGTTGTCTGGACACAAGCAAGTAACTCTCAGTCCCTAAGCATTCCTTTTAGGGAGGAACCAATTACTCCACAAACTGCAACATTAAGTTACAAATTGAAATTAATGTTGATCTATTTCAAAGATAATATTAGAACCAGCGAGAAATAAAACACTGCCATGAATATCCAACCTTATGAATATGCAAACTCCCCACTTTATTCAGGAAATTGTCACAGTCACAAAAATATTAATATAGTAAAGATCGCTCTTCTTTTATATCAAAATGGATCACTTGTGTGATCATCCTCTTCACTGGATCCTTTCTGTTGCAATCTGATGGGCACAAAAAGCTAGCTTGCCAATTCAGTGAGGGAGAACTATAGAACTATGGCACAGTGGCGCAGCGATAGAATTGCTGCCTTACAGCGCCGGAGACCCGGATTCGATCCTGACTACGGTGGCTGCCTGTACGGAATTTATACGCTCTCCCCGTGACCACATGGGTTTTCCCCGCATGCTCCAGTTTCCTCCCACACTCCAAAGACGTACAGGTTTGTAGGCTAATTGGCTTCAGTAAAGATTGTAAATTGTCCCTAGTGGGAAATATGGTGCTAGTGTAGGGGGATCGCAGGCTGGCGTCGACCTGGTGGGCCGAAGGGCCTGTTTCGGTGCTCTATCGCTAAACTGCAATGTCCATGCCAAACATGATGCTGAATTAAACTAATTGCCTCTACCTGCATGTGATCCATATCCCACCATTCCCTGCATATCCACATACTCATCCAAAACTCTCTTAAATGCCACTATCACATCTGCCCACACACCACCCCTGGCAAAGAGTTCCAGGCCCCCTCTACTCTCTGTGCTAAAAAAACTTGCCCCACACATCACTTGTGGGAGAGTCTAGGAACAGAGGTCACAGCCTCAGAATTAAAGGACGTACCTTTCAGAAAGGAGATGAGGAAAAATCTCTTTAGTCATAAGGTGGTGAATCTGTGGAATTCATTGCCGCAGACGGCTGTGGAGGCCAAGTCAATGGATATTTTTAGGGCAGAGGTTGACATATTCTTGATTAGTCAGGGTCTCAGGGGTTATGGGGAGACGGCAGGAGAATGGGGTTGAGAGGGAAAGATAAATCAGCCATGATGCAATGGCAGAGCTGACTTGATGGGCCGAATGGCCTAATTCTGCTGCTATGACTTATGTACTGACCATCTCCTTAAAATGTTTCCCCTCTCAACTATGTTGCTGCAAGTGTCCTTTTTCTGATTGTAATCCGCAGGGCTGTTTTGCTTTATAGATGTAGATATTTCAAAGAGTAACAGGTACATTCTCCATCTGGTTATTATCCAATTGTTGTTTCCAGGACCTTAACTATGCATGTGTTGGCTGCTAAGTTTTTGCCATTGCAATAGTGATTGCTCTTTGGAAATATTTAATTCGCTGCCTGTGCTAATTGGGGAATCCATATGGTAATCCATAAAAACAAGTCTGTTTCCTCTGGAATCGAGGCCTGGAATCTCCTGTCAATTGATGAGAGATGTATCCCTAACCTCGACATCCCCTACCCTCGAAATCTCTCAAATAAAGAGACACAAGGTGCTGGAGTAACTCAGCGGGTCAGGCAGCATCTCTGGAGAACATGGATAGGTGATGTGTCAGGTCGAGACCCTTCTTCAGACCCCTCTTCCGAGCCTTCTCACCTATCCATGTTCTCCAGAGATGCTGCCTGACCCGCTGAGTGTCAGATGTGTTGGAGGGAACTGCAGATGCTGGTTTACGCCAAAGATAGACACCAAATGATGGAGTAACTCAGTGGGTAGGCAGCATTGCAGGTGAAAAGGGAATAGGTGACGATGCTGCCTGATCCGCTGAGTTACTCCAGCACTTTGCCTCTGTTTCTGTGGACCATCAACCACAGTTCCTTGGTTCTTCAACCTCTCAATCATGTTGAATATCTCAACGTCTGTGACTCATAACAGGAATATCTCCCGTTACAAAATTTAGGGCCTGCAGAGCAATGATCAAGTATTTTAATCCATAGATCTAAAATGAACAGTCTCAAGAAGGGTCCCAAACCAAAACATCACCTCTCCATCTCCTCCAGAGATGCTGCCTGACCTGTTGAGTTACTCAGGCACTTTGGGTCTTTAAAGGAAACAAGAGCTTGTATTTATATGCTGTGTTCGTGCGATGTTTCAGCATCTTTGCTGCAATGCAGTTTCAGCAAAGTAGAATGTGCTAAAATATAGTAATCGCTTAGAAAATGGAATGATTTTACATTTATCTAGATCAGGCCCCAATCTTTGTAGGCCGCAAAGTACTATACATCAGGTAACAAAAACCTTTAAAGTGTACTTACTGTAACCGGGAGGGTGCTGGAGAAGTCGGGCGCGAGGAGCAAGGGCTAGGAGGAGGGTGAACTGGAGTAATGCCTCCAGCGCCTTCAGGTAGGCTGCAGGAGGTGCCCCCAGAGACACAAAGATGGGCCGTTCTAGGAGAGGAGAGGGATGTCGGTTGGCGGGAACTGCCCCAGTACATCGAGTGTGTGGGCCGACCGGTCTTTGGACTTTGAATAATGGCAATAGACAATATACAACAGACAATAGGTGGAGTAGGCCATTCAGCCCTTCGAGCCAGCACCGCCATTCAATATGATCATGGCTCATCATCCATAATCAGTACCCCGTTATCGCCTTCTCGCCATATCCCCTGACTCCGCTATCTTTAAGAGCTCTATCTAACTCTCTCTTGAAAGCATTTAGAGAATTGGCCTCCACCGCCTTCTGAGGCAGAGAATAGTAAGATTGAACGAGAACTTACCAGTTCGAAGGTTGATCTTTATTTTATGAGGAGTCGAAGTGAGGGATTTCGTGAAGAGCCCGCCGGCGCGCATGCTCGACATACTTCAAAGTAGCGACGTGGAATCACAGAAACCAACAATAGAAATGACTTCGCATAGTAAGATTGAAGTGACTAAGATTACCAGATGAAGGTGACTGAGGGTTGGGCGAGGAGGGCACGAAATCCCTCACTTCGACTCCTCATAAAATAAAGATCAACCTTCGAACTGGTAAGTTCTCGTTCAATCTTACTATTTCATTTCGGAGTCACGTGAGTGACTTCGTGAAGACTTCAAAGCTTCTGTGATTACACGCCCTGGACCACGTCCATGCTGACACACCACTACCAGGGATGGATGGGAGGAACAAACTTGCTCAATAGTTCATACTGCAAAACAAGAGCATATTTATTAATAACAAATCAAAACCCCTCATGCGGGGACATCTCCATGTTCTGAACCTGCATTCAGCACGGCTTCTGCGAACTGTAGAGGAGCAGCAACAGGCTTGTTATAAAAACGCTGGAACACAGCTTCATTAGCCCATCCTGCTGTGGCGAGAATTTGGTCCATGGGCACCTCCATGACCCTCGCCGCTGACGTCGATGCAGCCCTGGTGGAATGAGATTTGAACACATTAGTGTCAATACCTGACTTACCCAAGACGACCCGAAGCCACCTGGATATCGTCTGGACTGTCACTCGATGATGAGGTCTCTTATGAGTGACAAGCAGGTATCTCTCCATTCCTCTGATGCGTGCCGTCACCTTGACATAGTGGCGGATATGTGAGGCTAAACATAGCCTAGCATCTGCGGGGTATGCCGGGAACTTCAGCTGCAGCCCTGTGCATCCAGGTCTATGCTGCTTTAGTAGCTCGTCAATGAAAAAGACTAATACTGTAGGGGTAGAAGTCATTCTGTCGACATGAAGTTTGTGTAGTGTCTGTACCCTCTGAGCTGAAGTCAGCGCTAGTAACATCACCAGCTTCATGGTGAGTTGGTCCAGTTGGAGCCCTTCCATGGGAGACCACGTCCTGAGCAGGGTTAATACGTCCCTGACATCCCAGGTGATATTATAGCGTGGTGTAGGCGGATTCATATTGAATATACCCCGCATGAGTCTGGACACTAGCCTGTTGGATCCTACACCAATATTGAGGTAGAATGATAGCGCACTTCTGGCGCTGTTGATGGCACTGTAACTTAAGTGTTCATCATGGTGCAACCCCGCGAGGAATTCCAGGACGTCGGTTATTGTCACGTCATCGTACGTGATGCGAGAGCGGCTGCAGTAGGCTTCCCACTTCTTAATATGCGAGCGGTATCTTCGCCTTGTGGACTCTCGACACGACGCCCCGATGGTATCCATGGTCCGAGCCGAGAGGCCGTATTGGACTAACGGCCTGTTCAGAACCTGCAAGCCAACAGATTTAAATAGCCGTGGCAGGGATGTGGCTCCCCTGAGACAGGGTGAGTAACCAATTGTGGGCAACCCTTCAAAAGGACCCAAGGTTCGTTGAGCATGTCAAAGACCACCGGATACCAAGGCTGTGTGGGCCAGTCGGGTATAATAAGGATGCCCTTGGCAGCATCTGCGTGAATCTTTCGCAATATCCGACTGATGAGGCAAAACGGGGGGAAGGCATAGAAAAACAAATTCCCCCAGTCCAGCGAGAATGCATCTAGCGCTATTGCCCCAGGATCTGGTTCCCATGAAACGTAGGTTGGTACCTGATGGTTCAACCATGACGCAAAAAGGTCAATGTCCGGTTTACCAAATTTGGCTGTGACTTTAGAAAAAGTCTCAGGATGCAACATCCATTCAATATTGTCATTAAATTTGCGTGACCTGGTGTCCGCCACAGTATTAAGCTCACCTGGCAAATAGGTAGCTGAAATCCAAATGTCTCTTTGAACACACCAGAGCCAAATTGAGTTAGCCAATTTGTCACACGAAACTGACCTGGTACCACCCATATGGTTTAAGTATGCCACTGCTGTGGTGTTGTCTATTTGGAGACGGACATGTGCTCCAACAAGCTTGGAACAATACGCACGAAGTCCGTGGAATGCTGCCAGCAACTCCAAATAGTTAATCCCTTGAGTCAACAACATCGTTGATTCAAGGGTGTCCCATCTGCCCCCACAACTAGAGCAATTATCCGTGGCTCCCCAGCCATTGGAGCTTGCATCAGTCTGCAAATATACCACCGGATTAGCCTCCCTGATAGGCTTGAATGAGCTGCTAATGTGACACACCCACCATTGCAACTCATTTATCGCTTCGGGCGGCAGCTGCATGGACCGATCATAATGACCAGCGTTCTGTTTTAACGCAGCAATTTTAGCTCTTTGCAAATTCTGATAATGCAAAGGTCCATATCGCGCTGCCGGAAACAAAGCTACAAGCTTCCCAATTATTGTAGCTGAATGCCGAATCGATGGTATATTGGTGCGGATTAAATCTTGACACACCTGGGTAACCTCCTCAATCTTGTTAATTGGAATGGTAACCCTCATGCTCATAGAGTTCACCGTGAACCCTAGGTAATTAATCACCTGGGCAGGGCAGAACTTTGATTTCTCTGGATGGACAATAAACCCTAATTGTTGAAATATATTGACAGCAGCTGCAACACCCTGTTCAGCCAATTCCAGGGTGTGGCCCACAATTAAGATATCATCTAAGTAGGCCATAACTATATGGTGTCGTTGTCTCAAATAAGCCATAATTGGTTTCACTAATTTAGTGAACAATCTAGGGGCTGTGGTGAGCCCATTAGGCAAAGCCTTGTACTGCCAGAGTTGCCCCATCCAGATGAATTTCAAAAACCTTCTGTAGTATTTCTGGATGGATACTGAATAATATGCGTCTTTTCAAATCGATGCATGCCATAAAGCAACCATGAGAAATCAATGATTTGGCTGTTTCAAACGTATCCATTTTAAAATGAGTATATGTTACAAAAGTATTCAAACGGGTAGATCAATAATGACACGACAACCTCCATCCTTCTTAGGTCTGGTGAATATATTCGAAACAAATTCAACTGGCTCATGCACCGCTCTCTCAATCACTCCCTTCTGCTCAAGACTTAAAAGTTCCTTGTAGCCTGCTGCCTGTTCTGCGGCAGATAATTTAAACGTTCGAGCGGGCATGTGCTGGGATGGAGGAATGTCGCCATTAATAAACTCAATTTTATGCCCCTGAATATTCTGCAACACATACTCGTCACCAGTAAAATTACCCCATGCACCCAAAAACAACCGAAGGCGACCACCAACATGTGAAGTTAAACAAAGAGAAAAGAGAGAACCAGACCCCCTCACCTCCGTGGTTACCGGCGGTCCTTGACACGCGTGGGTGGACGTGGAGGTGCTGGGTTGGCTTGAGGGCGCGGCGTCTTCGTTTTCCACCAGGGTCTCTGCCGACCCTGTCCTAAAAAAGACCCCTGGTGCTGGGTCTGATGTTGCTGTCGTTGTGGAGCTTGAGGGTGGGTCCTCGTCGAGGTACTAGCAGACCCTCGTGATCGAATGTATGGAGACTTTGAGCCTGACGGTGCGGGGGCACTCTGAGAGCGCATGATCCTCACCGTTTTGGCTTGTTCGTCAAGCTCTTTGACTCTCTTCGAGAGGTCCTCCTCAAAGAGCTGACGGGGCGGGGGCGGCGGTGGTGGCTTGCACAATCCTGCAAACTTCGGATTGAGCGCTGGGCGGATGCTGGTTTTGCGAAACCCGTTGATTTCGTGCTGGGTCGCGCACAGGAGGGCCAGAGCATCTTCCTGGTCCAAATTCAGTTCGTCCCCGTCCACCGACCGCGCAAAGGCGGTAATACCGGCCGTGAGGAGCTTCAGGATCCGCTGCAATTTTACCTCTTGTTGACGGATAGCCGCACTGATGTTGCCCCATATCGGCGTATTGACCACAGGCACGTTGAGGGAGTTGCAATTGGATGGAGCCTTGTGACGGCTCATTGCCTGAATGAGGACTTCTTCCTGTAGTTGCTGGTTGTTAAGAAAGTCCACAGTGGCTGCCAGCTTTGCGTTTAAAGGAAGTCCAGATGAATGTGGGGCCGCAAATTTGGTCGCCACATCCAGAAGATCCTCCGCTGGCACCTCCAACGGAGGTGGTATGGGATCCACCAAAACCTCCTCCTCCTGCTGCTCCAGGCTGATGGTAGAGGCTGGTGACGACGCCCTGTGCCTGTTGCTGCCCTGCTGTTGTTGACTTTGAAGCAGGAGCTCCAGCAGCCGCTCCATACGGTCAATACGCCCTTCACCCTGAACACTCAGGTGGTCGGAGTCCTCCGGCTCTGAAAAGAAAACCGGGCTCCTATCATCGGCCCGCACCTCATCGAGGCCCTGCCGGTGCCGGTAGTTGTCGCTAACAGCCGCCGAGGCGAAACTGCGCGATTCCCACGCGGGCGTGTTCAACCGCCTCCGTTTAGCGGGAGCTGAAGCCGCTGCCACTAAGGGCACTTGCGGCGTGGTGTCGGCACCAGCCGAAGCATGGCTGCCTGAAGCCCGCGCAGGCTTGCCGGCTGCCCACATCGTGGACTTTGCCGACGCATGGTCTCGCCCACCCATCCATGGGGGGCTCGGCGACCGTGACGAGACCCGACTCAACCGACCCGTCCCGGCATCGAGAGTCGGGGTGTGCCGGCTGGACCTCACAGCCGCCCCGGGTCTCGCCCTGGAACCTGACCGCACCTCCGTGTCAGGCAATGCCTTAGCCCTGGTAGGGTTAGGCTTCTGGGCTCCTGCCCTTCCCCTATTCGGAGGGCTGAGTGGAACAGGCCGTGCAGCCGCACGCACCCTGCTCGAGGTCGCCAGCGAGCCCGCTGACGACCTGACTGCCATGGCAGGGTCCTCCTGCTCTGGCGGCACACCACACTCCTCCTCGTCGAACTCCTCCGAGCTGTGGTGTGCTGGCGGATCTGGACCTGTAACCACAGGGCTTACCCACATCTCCGCCTGAGTCCCGGCCTGCGTTGCAGGTACTGCCGATGGTAAAGGCCCCGGAACTGTTGACCGGCGAACTCGTCCTGACGTCCTCCGGCCCTTGGAACTCCCATCCATGTCCTTGCTGCAAGACATAACCAACAACAAGGACCACCAACTAAAGGTAGAATACTCACCTCCGTGGCCCCTTATGAAGGGCTGGCGAGGAGCGCGCTCCACCGCCAGCCGTCGCAGCAACGCGGTACGACGATATGTCGAGCATGCGCGCCGGCGGGCTCTTCACGAAGTCACTCACGTGACTCCGAAATGAAATTCCACAGATTCACAACCCTCTGTGTGAAAAAGCTTTTCCTCGTCTCCGTTCTAAATGGCCTACCCCTTATTCTTAAACTGTGGCCAGAAATGGCGGCGCCCACCTGTAATATATGCAAAATGAATTTCACTGTGCAGTTGTATATGTGACAAATAAAGCTTATTGACTATTGATAATCAAGCTTATTGATATTGTTGTCATGTGGGAGATGTGGCTGTCACTGTGAGTACAGCAATCTACCAAAATGACCCAACTTGCAGTAACGTTGATCAAGGGATAAGTATTGACCAGGACACTTGGATCTTTCTGCTTATTTAAGGTGGCAAATATGGCCTTGGTCTCATGTTACATTTGAAGCTTGGCTTCTCCAGCAGTACAATACTGTGTACACTTCCAGTGTAGGAAGGAACTACAGATGCTGGTTTACACTGAAGATGGACAAACAAATGCTGAGTGTAGCTCAGCGGGTCAGGCAGCATCTCTGGAGAGAAGGAATGGGTGACGGACATTTCGGGACGAGACCCTTCTTCAAACTAAGAGTCGGGGAAAGGGAAACTAGAGCTATGTAAGGGTGAGGTGTGAAAATGACAGATCAAAGGAGAATGGTTCATTGCTAGCTGAGGGGAAGGTGACAACATACAATCAGTAATATTTAATCAGGAGGAGAGTAGAACTAGTCGGAGAACTATGATGGGGCAGGGATGGAGAGAGAGGAAAAGCAAGGGTTACTTGAAGGTAGAGAAATCAATGTTCTTGCCACTGGGGTGTAAGCTGCCCAAGCGAAATATGAGATGCTGTTCCTCCAATTTGTGCTGGGCCTCACTCTGACAGTGGAGGAGGCCCAAGACATGACACCACTGTCTGAGTGAGGCCTAACGCAAATTGTAGGAACAGCTGCCAGTCCCGTTGAGTTACTCCAGCATTTTGCGTCCATCTTAAGTACGATCCTCTGGTGCTGCATTGGAGAGCATGTCTAAATTTTGCTTCTCAAATCTCCGGAGCAGGTCTTAAATCCACACCCTTCGGATTCAGAAAGAAGTGAGACGTGGCTGACAGCAGTTGGGTCAATCTATTTTCAAACATAAAATTTCAAAACCAGTAAGTTGCAAATTAAGTAAAGATACATGGCGTACAACTGTGCTTTGTACCCGAGAAGAGCAGATTATGTATGAAGCACTTTAAACAGGAGTTGAACAACTGTACAGCTCTGTAGGGGAGCCATGTTCAAAGCTATAATTACAGCATGGATGATGTTTTTTATGTCGCTTCCCTGTGGCAGACAGTCATAAGCTTTGTATTAAAAAAATTGAGGTTGAAAGTAGATGCTTATCGTTTTACTAAATATTAAGGAAGTTTGTGACATCATTGTACACCCAGGCCTCGAAGAAGGGCCACATTGCCTCTCCTGGTGCTACTGAATCGATCTAAATGCTGCTGCAATTCATTCCGTTTAGTTTTTAGTTTGGAGACACAGCGCTGAAACGGGCCCTTTGGCCCATCGAGTCTGCACCGACCCGCACATTAACATTATCCTACACTCGGGACAATTTTTACACTTGTACCAAGCCAACTGACCTGCAAACCCGTGTGTCTTTGAAGATCTCAGAGTAAACCCTTGAGTTCACGGGGAGTACGTACAAACCTCCTGCAGACAGCACCCGTGGTCAGGATTGAACCCGGGTCTCCGGAGCTGTAAGTGCTGCAAGGCAGCAACTCTACCGCTGTGCCACCGTACCACCCATACGTTCTGAGGTTCAATGGAGCCAAAGAACAAAGCAATATGCAGCAAGCAATCTATTTATAGGAGAATGTAGGATTTTTAGTGGAAATTATCAAATAAGACCACTGTCCATTTATTTTTTCTTCCACGCTCATGATAACCAACTTTTAGCAAGGATGATGGAACAAAAGACAAATTATAGGCATGAATCACCTGCCCAGTCCGAAGAAGGGTCCCGACCCGAAACGTCAACCGTCCTTATCCTCCAGAGATGCTGCCTGACCCGCTGAGTTACTCCAGCACTTTGTATTTATCTTTGATACAGCTGCTTCATTCTCACAAATGTCCTGAAAATGCATCTCAAGTACAATCCAATGCAGTTTGACTCCAACCCACTCAAAGAGATGTGAGGAACCATTTTAAGGACCATTTTATGAAAGAAGAGGGTACAGTTGTGTAGGGAGAGGATTCTGGGAGGTAAGCTCCACACAAAAACCATGAATTAGTGACACAAGAAACTGTAGAGGAATAGTCAAGTCAAGTCACATTTATTTATGTAGCACATTTAAAAAAACAACTCTCGTTGGTAAAGTGCTTTACATTTGTTATAAGAATAGTATAAACAAACAAACTACATACATATATACATACAGCCCTCGCTCAGAGGACGTCAAGAAAGGCTTGGGAGTATAGATACGTTTTTAGTCTTGACTTAAAGCAGTCGATGGAGGGGGCCATTCTGATGGGAAGAGGGATGCTGTTCCACAGTCTAGGAGCTGCAACCGCAAAGGCGCGGTCACCCCTGATAGATTGGGTAGATGCACAGAGTCTCTTCCCCAGAGTAAGGGAATTGAGGACCATAGGACAACGTTTTAAGGTGAAGGGAAAAAGTTTTGTTTGGAATCTGAGGGGTAACGTTTTCACACAAAGGGTGGTGGGTGTATGGAGGTGGTAGTTGAGGCAGGGACTATCCCATCGTTTAAGAAGCAGTTCGACAGGTACATGGATAGGACAGGTTTGGAGGGATTTGGGCCAATCATAGGCAGGTGGGCCAGTGTAGCTGGGACATGTTGGTTTGGTGTGGGCACGTTGGGCTGAAGGTGCTCTCTCCACACTGTATCCCTCACCTCAATGACTCTCTGCTGGAATATTGAGCAAAGAAAGTGCGGGAGGAACTCAGTGGGTCGGGCAGCATCTGTGGAGCTGTCCGCAGTCTCTCCTCCACAGTTGCCGCCCGACCCACTGAGTTCCTCCAGCACTTTGTTTTTATTTTGCTCAGCATTAATTAGTCCTGTCGTTAGTTGACGCCAGTCTGGTCTCTAACTTTGGCCAGAAAAAGAGGTGTGTGGGGTAAAATTTAGCCTGCGCTATTGAACAGTATAACCCAGAGCTCATTTAGTAGCTTGTAAGACTGAGCAAATACTGTAAGTGAAATAATATGAATGAAACCATCCCCAAAAGTGTTGTGAGTCTGTGGAATTCTCTGCCTCAGAGGGCGGAGGAGGCCATTTCTGTGGATACTTTCAAGAGAGAGCTAGATAGGGCTCTTAAAGATAGTGGATGTCAAGGGATATGGGGCGAAGGCAGGAACGGGGTATTGATTGGGGATGATCAGCCATGATCCCATTGAATGGTGGTGCTGGCTCGAAGGGCCGAATGGCCTACTCCTGCACCTATTGTCTATTGTCTATAAAACATATACCATAAGAAATTTCAAGAAACCTCGGGCAATAATGTGAAAGACCATTGCAAAGTTCCATGCACTGGAACCCAGAGGCCTGGGATCGAACCTGACTACGGGTGCTGTCTGTACGGAGTTTGTGCGTTCTCCCTGTGACTGCATGGGTTTTCTCCGGGTGCTCCAGCTTTCCCCCACACACCAAGGATGTACAGGTTTGTAAGTTAATTGTCTTCGGTAGAAGTAGTAAATTGTCCCTTGTGTGTGGGATAGTGCTAGTGTTCGGCGTGGACTTGGTGGGCTTGTTTCTACACGGTATCTCTCAACTAATCTGTAGACTTGAAGGTCTTGCGGGCAGCCGGAACATTGGGATTCATGGAATAAACCAGGTAGTTAACTTCCTATGACTTAAGGGCCTGTCCCACTTACGGGACTGTTTCGGCGACTGCCGGCACCTGTCACAGGTCGTTATAGGTCACCGAAAATTTCCAGCATGTTGAAAATCAGCGACGACCAGAACAAGGTACGACTTTTTGGGCGACTACTCACAACCATACAGGCTTCACCCCACGACATGTCGCCATGGTGTCGCCTGTATTGTCGTGAGTAGTCTCCTGATGACCCGAAGAATCGTAGTGTCTTTCTGGTCGCGATGAATTTTCAACATGTTGAAAATTTTCGGCGACCTATGACGGGTGCCGGCAGTCGCTGAAAAAGTCGCGTAAGTGGGACAGGCCCTTTAGACCATATTTTAACAGTTCCCCGATTCCTCTTGGCTTACTAGAATGCACAGCTTTCATCAATTTTTAATCAGAGTTAGTTAGATCTGTTCTCGTTGTCAGGTTTACCAAAGGAGTCCACCCCCAAATGACTGATGTACTGACTCGTAAGGGAATCAGTTATTTGAAAAGAAAAATCATTCTTGCGCAACCAAGGTCTCATGCATTAATCTTCGCTACCTTTTATTTTACCATCTGCAACAAACCAGTTCAGATGTGAGATGGTCTCAGCGTATAGAAATGTGGAAATGATTACCCGAAAATCTGGTGCCATTTTTAAGCACTATGCTTAAAATATTTTAAGAATATTTTTTCCCAAATGGAAAATGAAGTTTATTTCCAGATTAAATTATGCCGCTCTGGAGATTTGCCCAGACACGTCCCACCATGAATTGTCCAGATAAGCCGTTTTCTATGTGTATGATGTCTGGATTAGATGGTTCTAGCTGCAGAGCGAGGCTGGACAGATTTCAATTGTTTTCTCTGGAACGGAGGTTGTGGGGAGGGAGACCTGATAGAAGTATATAAAATGATGGGTGGCATAGATAGGGGAAACAGTCAGAAACTTTTACCCAAGATGGAAAAAAAAATCAGATATAGACAGAGCTATAAGGTGAGTGGTGCAAAGTTTAAAGGAGATGTGCAGGGCAGGTTCTTTTAAACAGAGGGTGGTGAATGTCTGGAACATGCTGCCAGGGTTGGTGATTGAAGCAGATGCGTAAGTGGCATGTGGATAGGCCTGTTGACATGCAGGGAATGGAGGGATATGGATTATGTGCAGGTAGATTAGTGATGATGAGAATTAAGGATGACATGAGAATTAAGGGACAGAAGTTTAGGGGTAACATGAGGGGGAACTTCTTTACTCAGAGAGTGGTGGCTGTGTGGAATGATCTTCCAGCAGAAGTGGTGGAGGCAGGATCGATTTTAACATTTAAAAGTAAAGTGGATAGGTATATGGACGGGAAGGGAATGGAGGGGTATGGTCTGAGTGCAGGTAGATGGGTAGGGGAAAATAAATGGTTGGCATGGACTGGAAGGGCCGAGAGGGCCTGTTTCCGTGCTGTAATTGTTATATGGTTATATGGTTATATGATCTTGGCATTATGTTTGGCACAGACATAGTGGGAGGAAACTGGAGCTCCTGGAGAAAACTCTCTGGGGGCTCTTCTACATTAAGAAGGTGGGCGGCACGGTGGCGCAGCGGTAGAGTTGCTGTCTTCATAGAATCATAGAATCATAAAAAATAGGTGCAGGAGTCGGCCATTCAGCTCTTCGTGCCTGCACCGCCATTCAATATGATCATGGCTGATCATCCAACTCGGTATCCTGTACCTGCCTTCTCTCCATACCCCCTGATCCCTTTAGCCACAAGGGCCACATCTAACTCCCTCTTAAATATAGCCAATGAACTGGCCTCAACTACCTTCTGTGGCAAAGAATTCCACAGACTCACCACTCTGTGTGTAAAAAGATCTTCTCATCTCGGTCCTAAAAGATTTCCCCCTTATCCTTAAACTGTGATCCCTTGTTCTGGACTTCCCCAACATCGGGAACAATCTTCCTGCATTTAGCTTGTCCAACACCTTAAGAATTTTATAAGTTTCTATAAGAGCCCCCCTCAATCTTCTAAATTCCAGCGAGTACAAACCGAGTCTATCCAGCCTTTCTTCATATGTAAGTCCTGCCATCCCAGGAATCAGTCTGGTGAACCTTCTCTGTACTCCTATGGCAAGAGAGTTACAACGCTTATAGCGCCAGAGACTCAGGTATGATTCTGACTAGGGGACCTATCTGTACGGAGTTTGTACGTTCTCCCCGTGACCTGCGTGAGTTTTCTCCGGCAGCTCCAGGTTTCCTCCCACACTCGAAAGACGTGTAGTATTGTAGGTTAATTGGCTTGGTGGCAATATAAACTGTCACCAGTGTGTGTGTAGGACAGTGTTAATGTGCGGGGTTCGCTGGTCGATGCGGGCTCGATGGGCCGAAGGGCCTGTTTCCGCGCTGTATCTCTAAACTAAAGTGAAGGAAGAAAAGTGATGATATCGCTCCTAGTGCTTAGTGTGTGGCTGGGATAATTTGGGTCATGGTGATTTCTTCTGTCAGTGCCCGCTCACTGCACAACCTGGTTTCCATAGCATCACTTATACTGCTGCTGCATGGTTTAAAAGGGACCTTAGAATAGGTGAGGGAGGGGGAAGAACAATGGACAATGGGGACCAGGCATTGGGGGGGGGGGGGGGGAACAAAGGAGGAGCCGGCATACGTTATATCTTTGTCAGCAACATAATTGGCCATTATTTGTACACCTTGGGTATGCAAACAAAGAATTTTCACTGTGCTTCATTCCATTCCAGGGCATTTAACTTTCCTATTTATGATTCCCCCCTCGGCCCTTCACTCTTACGGTAGGACTAACACCATTTCCGACAGTATAGGTAGGGTTGAGAGCCATAACCTTTTTCCCAGGATATGAAATGTCAAAGACTAGAGCCCCTTTAATATAGAATAGTACAGTCTGATGAAGGGTCTTGACCCGAATGGCCTCGAACCGAAACGTCACCTGTTCCTTTTGTCCAGAGATGCTGCCTGACCTGCTGAGATACTCCAGGATTTTGTATTTGCCCTAAAGGAAAGGCCTTCCTAGTTTTAGGGCCTCAGATGACAAGACTCTTCCAGAGGCTGGTCTGTATTTGTTTAGGGTTGTTGGTTCAATGGATCTTTATTATCACGTGTACTAAGCTGCAGTGAAATTCTTTTTTTGCATACAGATCTGTAAGATTATAGCCATACAATCTGTGGTTAAGTACAAAATGCATAGAGACAGCCTCAGCGAGTCTATACACAAGAGTCGCCAGGTTGTGGCGCCATTTTCAAAGTCGCAGCAACTGCTGGTCATAAAGGCCCATTACAGCCGTCACCTCCATCCGGATCGTTCCGAGAACTGTCGTCCCTCTCCTCGCCCGGCCACCTTCAACCTTCGTGCCCTGGGGGGGGCGCGGAAGGTAAGAGATACTGTGGGCAGCAAGGTGGCTCAGCAATATTACTGCTGCCTTCCAGCGCCTGAGACCAGGGTTCGATTCTGACTATGGGTCCATGTCTGTGCGGAGTTAGTACGTACTTCCCCCATGACTTGCATGGGTTTTCTCCCAATCTCCATAGAAGTGCATCTTTGTACGTTCATTTAGTTTAGTTTAGTCTTGAGATACGTCGTGGAAACAGGCCCCTCAGCCTCACTGAGTCTGCACCGACCAGCGGTCACTCCGCACATCAACACTACCCTACACACACTTGGGGCAATTTAAAAAAAAACATTTCTACCAAGCCAATTAACCTACAAACCTGTACGTCTTTGGAGTGTGGGAGGAAACTGAAGATCTCAGAGAAAACCCACGGGGGGGATGTACAAACTCTGCACAGACTCGGACCCGTAGTCAGGATCGAACCCGGGCCACTGGCACTATAAGGCAGCAGCTCGACAGATGCACCACCATGCTGCCCTAGTTGGCTTGGTAAAATTGTAAATTGTCCCTGGTGTGTGTCAGATGTGTTAGTGTGCGGGGTGATCGCTGGTCTGCATAGACTCGGTGGGCCGAAGGGCCTGTTTCCGTACTGTATCTCTGAACCAAACTAAACAGTGACTGATGAAGGTGCCAGTGCAGGCACTAAATTCCAGTCCATCGTTTCTCCTCCACGGTTTCATTCCCCACTGCCTGTGGCACAAAACAACACACAAAACATATATATTCAACATTGACAATGAACCTCGAGGCACCAAAATCGAGGTGGATGCTGTTTTGTGACAATAGCCATGATAACTAAACCTGTGAAGCAGGAGATAGTTGCATCTATTTTGCCTCCGTCTTGCTGCACTGATGAAAATTATCAGTAAGAAGCTTTTGCCACAAATCCCTGCTGATCGATGTATAATGTGCTGTTTAAATAATATGTACAGATGGTTTTGGCTGTAAAGCTGATAAAGAGGGACAGTCAGCTTTGTTTAATTTGCAGGTCGGATTTTCATTGCAAGCCATGTGTGGAATGTTCCGCGGGACAAAATCCCTTATTCTTTTATCCAGATCTGTTCATTCAGTTTGCACGTCATGTTTTAGTTGGTTATTTCAGAGCGTTTGAACTGGAATCTTGGGTATTTGCATCTGCAAAATTAAGTATTCGCAGAGCCGGTACATCTTTGGGAGGCATAAATATCACAGGACAAGCATTTCAGGCGTGGCGGTAGAGTTGCTGCCTTGCAGCGCCACAGACCCGGGTTCGATCCTGACTGGGTGCTGTCTGTACAGAGTTTGTACATTCCACCCCAACCCTTTGACCTGCGTGGGTTTTCTCCAGGAACTCCAGTTTCCCCTCACACTCAAAGATGTGCAGGCTTGTAGGTTAATGGGCTTCGGTAAAATTGTAAATTGCCCCTAGTGTGTGTAGGATAGTGTTAGTGTGCAGTGAGCGCTGGTTGGCATGGACTCGGTGGGCCAAAGGGCCTGTTTCTGCTCTGAATCTTTAAACTAAAAAATGAACCTACTCATATAAACATACGCAACCCACCCGCCACTCACACAGACAAATACATGCACGCACACACATGTACACCTACACAGAAATCCCTCACACACACAGACACACACATAGGCAAAGTCAAAGACCCACACATACTCAGAAACATCTCTCTCTCTAACACTCACTCACACAGAGACACACAAAAACACACACACTCATAAGATCATAAGTGATATAAATATAATTAGGCTATTTGGCCCATCAAGTCTACTCTGCCATTCAATCATGGCTGATCTATCTCTCCATCCTAACCCCATTCTCCTGCCTTCTCCCCATAACCTCTGACACACACTCACACAGACATACTCACACATGCACAAACACTCACACAGACACACACATGCACACACGCACACACTCACACATGCACAAACACCCACGCACACACGCACACACACACGCTCACACATTCACACATGCACAAACACTCACACAGACACACACATGCACACACGCACACTCACACACACTCACACATGCACAAACTCTCATGCACACACGCACACTCACACTCACACATTCACACATGCACAAACACCCATGCACACATGCACACATGCACACTCACACATTCACACATGCACAAACACTCACACAGACACACACATGCACACACGCACACTCACACATGCACAAACTCCCATGCACACACGCACACACGCACACACACACATTCACACATGCACAAACACTCATGCACACATGCACACACGCACACTCACACACTCACACATTCACACATGCACAAACACTCATGCACACATGCACACTCACACACTCACACATTCACACATGCACAAACACTCACACAGACACACACATGCACACACGCACACTCACACATGCACAAACTCCCATGCACACACGCACACACACACATTCACACATGCACAAACACTCATGCACACATGCACACATGCACACTCACACACTCACACATTCACACATGCACAAACACTCACACAGACACACACATGCACACACGCACACTCACACACACTCACACATGCACAAACACCCATGCACACACGCACACACTCACACACACCCACACAAACACTCACACACTCACAGACAGAAACACACAAACACTCACACAGACACACACACACACACCCCCCGCAGATAAACACATTCACACATAAACACATGCACACATGAACACACAAGCCCCTCACACATACACCTATAACCCTCCACACACACTGACAAACCCACTCACACGCACAAGCAAGCGAACACAGATACACAGGTATGCAAACACAAGCCGATGCACAATTCAATCCCTAAATATATTCAGATCCCCCTCTTTCACACATTCACTCACTCACTCCTCTCTCACACACAAACGCACGCACACACACACTGACATGCAGGGCCTCTCAGATGCAACTTAGGTTCAGCCTCTTCAGCGCATTGTAAGAATAAATATGCCATTGTCCTTTTTAAAGCTGAAAGTGAAAGAACAGAATGGCGGGGTACAGTATGTATATTGCACTGTACTTACTGTAGGTTGGAGACTGTTTCAGATCCAATGCATTAGCTTTCAGCTGCGATCCTGTGGACAAGTGATCAATATCTATAGTGGAAGCTTCCAAAGACAGCAGGAACCAGATCATTTATATTCTTTAGTGTGGTTGTTCGAGGGATAATTGTTTTCGTGAACTGCAAGGACAATTGCAAATAGTGTTGTGGGATTTTTTTACATAGGCCTATCAGAGTAGTGAAAACTTCATTTCAACATTTAACACTTCTTCTCAAAGGTAGACCCAATGAAGGTGCAACACACTCTCAGCATTGCAGAGGATCGTCTTAAACAGTCTTAAACAGAAATATCATTGTGACTAGATCTACACAAGATCACTTTCTCCAAGGTTTTATCATTTATCATTTTCACCCAAAGAGTTGTGAATCAGCCACAGAAGGCAGTGGAGCCCTAGATGTTTTCAAGAGAGAGTTCGATATAGCTCTTAGGGCTAACGGAATCAAGGGATATGGGGAGAAAGCAGGAACAGGGTACTGATATTGGATGATCAGCCATGATCATATTGAATGTTGGTGCTGGCTCTAAGGGCTGAATGGCCTATTACTGCAGCTATTTTCTATGTGTCTGTTTCTCGATTTTCCCCAATACCTACTAAGGTATAACAGGTATCAATGTCAGATTTCCAAACGCTGCTTCAGTTTTTAGATTTGATTTTAGGGCTACGGTGTGGAAACAGACCCTTCAGCCCACTGTGTCCATGCCGACCAGCAAGCCCCCGTATTTATTTTGATCCTACACACTTGGGACAATTTCATGAACGCCAATCAACCTACAAACCTGCGCCTCTTTGGGATGTGGGAGGAAACCGGACTACCCAGAGAAAACCCACTCGGTCACAGGGAGAAGATGCAAAACCCATGCAGGCAATCACTGGGGTTTGGATTGAACCTGGGGTTTTGGTGCTGCAAGGTAGCAGTTCTACCAACTGTGCCACTGTGCCACCCTCCTATATAGCATATATTATATATATTTATGCACACACAATAAATTAGTTTAGTTTAGTTTAAAGATACTGTGTGCAAACAAGGCCTTTGGCCCACCAAGTCCACTCCGGCCAGCGATGCCTGCATATTAACACTATTCTAAACACACTGGGGACAATTTACATTTGGACCATCCAATTAACCTACAAACCTGTACGCTATTGAGGTATGAGAGGAAACCGAAGAAAACCCATGCAGACAGCATACCTCCCTACAGACGGCACCCGTAGTCAGGATCGAACCCGGGTCTCTGGCGCTGTAACTCGACCACTGCGCCATCCTCCCGCCCTATATATATGTGTATATATATATATATATACTGTATTTAATATATATATTGTATATATAGATATATATACATTCACATGCACACACACAAATACACACACACACACAATTTATATATATATATATATATATATATATATATAACGATAAATACAATCACAATCACAATAATACTTTATTAGCCAAGTATGTTTTGCAACATACGAGGAATTTTATTTGCCAAGCCAGTTATACAAATAAAAAGCAACAGAACACACAAAATACATTTTAACCTAAACATCCAACACAATGACTCCTCCACATTCCTCACTGTGATGGAAAGCGAAAAGAAAGTTCAGATCTCTTCTCTTCCCTTCTATGCTCTTCCTATGGTCGGGGGCCTCAAGCTCTCCATTGACGGGACGATCTTGACTCCCGTAGCCGGTGGCGTTTGGGCCCTCCGCATTGGGGCGATCCGCTCGTGCATCGGGGGGATGTCAGCTCCCCCGCGTCGGCGATCGGACCCCGTGTCGGAATTGGTCGAGCCTCTGCATCGTTGGAGCTTCCCAACTTGGCCTCTCCCGAGACTGCCAGCTCACGATGGTAAAGTCCACAGGCCGTGGTTGGAGTGATCCCAAGAATGGGATCGGCTCTGATGTTAATTCTGATATTTGTATGTATATATATATATATATACATATATGTGTGTGTGTGTGTGTAGGAAAGAACTGCAGATGCTGGTTTAAATCGAAGGTAGACTCAAAATACTGGAGTAAATCAGTAGGTCAGGCAGCATCTGTGAAAAGAAGGAATGGGTGACGTTTCGGGTCGAGACCTTTCTTCAGTCTGAAGTCTCGACCCGAAGCGTCACCCATCCCTTCTCTCCAGAGATGCTGCTGCCTGTCTCGCTGAGTTACTCCAGCATTTTGTGTCTATTATATATGTATATATGTGTGTGTGTGTGTGTATATATATATATATATATATATATATATACAAACACAAAAATATATATAGATACATTTAATATATATGTATGTGTGTGCGCGTGTTATATATATTACATTACATTCTCATAATATTTTATGCATTTGATGGTCTAGTAATACTTTTCTTATTTACAGTTGTGCACCCGAGAGACCTCTTTCAATTATGACAGCCCATTGAGCCTTGATACATATGCTAAGTAATGTTTAGTGTGGGTGGCATCACAGAGTTTAAGAGAAGGCTTTTAAATAGGAACACAGTCAAAATGTATGGAGCTCAGGGCCCCCGAGGCATGTGGATGTTCACTGCAGAAGAGGCAATTGTTGTTCGTTAAGTGGTAGGAACGGCAACCTATTCACGTGCACTAGAAATAGGCAAGGGATTTTGCATAGGTTGGGGGAGAGGGGTTGGGCTGGGCTGGGTGTGACTTACAAGCCACGGGGAGCAACTAGCTGATATCTTACTGATGGGGTGCCACTAAAGTCTGCATCACCTGTCGAAGCTGTGTGATCGAGTCAGCATATGCTAGCCCGCATATCCTCACATCCTATCATCAGTACTGCATGCTGCCAAGGCGCCTCTTATCACCAGCACAGATGCCCGTGCAGCTAATGCTGCTCGGGTTATTTAGATCTGAGCCAGAAGCTGCCGTGGCTCCGTGAAATGAAAATTAGAGCTGCAAAATGGTGCGGCTGCCAAGCAGTGCTTGCCTTTGACGGATCTCGTGTGAAAGCCTTCCGCAAAAAGAGCAAGCAAGCTGTCGCTGCCACCCGCTGTCCCAAAAGACGACTGCCGATGGCTTGTTAGCAAAAATCACTCTTATTTTTATCTTGCACTGTTACAACCAGGCCTGACACCAGCCTTGTGGAACAGCACCTCACCTTCCGTCTTTGCACCTTGCAGCCTTCTGAAGAAGGGCCTCGACTCCGAAACGTTACCCATTCCTTCTCTGCAGAGATGCTGCCTGTCCCGCTGAGTTACTCCAGCTTTTTGCGTCTATCTTCAGTGTAAACCAGCGTCTGCAGTTCCTTCCTAAACAATTCCTCAACATTTGCTGGCTCATTCTTTCGTTCTGTCCATATCAAACCTAACCGTTTCTGCCGATCATTTTGGCTCAGTTTTTCTGTGTCTATTTGTATAGTCAGTCCTGCTCGGCTTGTCCCGCGAGCTTTGGATAATGGCGCCAAAAATGGCAGCACCTGCATGTGTAATAGAGTTGTGTTGCGTTGAGTTTATTGTCACGTGTACCGAGGTACAGTGAAAAGCTTTTGCTGCGTGCTAACCAGTCAGCGGAAAGACAATACGTGATTACAATCGTGCCATTCACGGTGTACAGACACACGATGAAGGGAATAACGTGAAGGGAATGACGTGAACGTGAATATGCAAAAATAATTTTACTCTACAGTTGCATGTGTGACAAATAAAGCTCCAATGAGCACCATTGAACCATTGCCATGAACAACACATAATGCAGACAAAGAGGAATCATTCTGATCCAAAATGCCGCTCCCACTGCTGCTTTTGCTCACAGTCAGAGAGTGATACAGCGTGGAAACAGACCCTGTGGCCCAACCTGCCCACACCGGCCAGCACGTCCCAGCTACACCTGCCTGAGCTTGGTCCATATCCCTCCAAACCTGTCCTATCCATGTACCTGTCTAGAACTGTTCCTTAAAAGTTGGGATAGTCCCAGCCTCAACTACCTCCTTTAGCAGCTTGGTCCACACAGTCACACCCACCACCTTTTAGGAGCAGAATTGGGCCATTCGACCCATTGAATCCGCTTCGCCAGCCGATCGTGACTGAACTGACTGATCTGCCAGTGATCTGCTCTGCCATTCTGATCATGGCATTTGGTCTCGTCCTACCAGAGCTATTCCCCTTGTTCTATTCATCCTTTCCTCTGTGCTGTTGAAAAACAAGTTGATTTTACCCAGTTCTGATGACATATCCTGTTTTAGTTCAGTTCAATTTAGAGATACAGAGAAGAAACAGGCCCTTCGGCCCACCGAGTCTGCACTGACCAGTGATCCCTGCACACTAACACTATCCTACACACACTAGGGACAATTTACAATCATACCATACTAATTATACATGAATCCCCCCTGCTTGCTTTGGCCCATATCCCTCTAAACCCATCCTATCCATGTATATCCTGTCCACCCATATCCCTCTAAACCAGACTAAGCTGGTTAGATTGAGCTTTTGGGGCTAACGGAATCTAGGGATATGGGGGTAAAGCAAGAACGGGGTACAGATTTTGGATGATCAGCCATGATCATAATGAATGGCTCGAAGAGCTGAATGGCCTACTCCTGCACCTATTTTCTATGTCTATGTACCTGTCTAATCGTTCCTTCCAATAGTCCTTGCCTCAACTACCTCCTCTGGTAGCTCGTTCCATATGCCCACCACCCTTTGTGTGAAAAAGCTTGCCCTCAGGTTCATATGAAATCTTCCCCCTTTCACCTTAAACCCATGCCGGTTGGTTCTCGATTCCCCTACTCTGGACAAGAGACTCTGCGTTTTCCCGATCTATTCCTCTCATGATTTTGTACACCTCTATAAGATCACCCCTCATCTTCTTAAACGTTGTGATAATAATTGCCAGTAAAGAGTATCTTTAAACTAAACTCAACTAAAAGTAATTCTCTTCTAAAATCCCACTTGCTCTACTGTTTATGAACAGGTTATCTTATGAGGGACAAGCTGGTTACAGATTGTTTGAAGCCAAGACCCAATATGACACTACGGTTAATATTCTAGGATGGGGAAATTAAATTTTTAAGCTTCGTTTAGAGGGACAGCATGGAAACAGACCCTTCAGCCCACCAGGACCGCACTAACCAGCGATCACCGCTCACCAGCACAATCCTGCGCACTTGGGGACAATTTGCAATCTTTTCCGAAGCCAAATAACCTACAAGCCCGTACGCCTTTGGAGTGTGGGAGGAAACTGAGGCACCCGGAGAAAACCCACGCGGTCACGGGGAGAACGTACAAACTCCATACAGACAGCACCCGAGGTCAGGATCAAACCCGGGTCTCTGGCATAGTGAAGCAGCAACTCCACCGCTGCTCCACCGTGCTGCCCCCCTGTAAGCTCATGATGATGGGCTCTTGTAATCTTAGAGCTGCAGTGAAGGTAACATTCAGAGGATGGTTCTTAAACCCTTTGATCCTGATGATTTATGACTCCTGACCTCTGCAGAGACTCTAATTACTTTATAATTACCCAAAGGTGCTTATTATTACGCAGTTTATTTGATAAAGGATTCAGCAGGTTCCGAGCCATCACTGCGATGGGGATTGCTGAGTAAGAACTCTGTGTAAGGCAGGAGGTCTGTGCTTGGATCAGGATTCTTTGCAATGCAAGTGAACAGGGAGGGTGGCTCTCTGCAAGATTTTTGCAATTGTGGGATTTAATCAGCAGGGCCATAAATTTTGGACTGCTGCAGTTTCAAACCTTGACTCCTCATGATCAATAAGATATGCAATAAACAGTCTACCGTCTAGAAATATACCATTCCTCACAAGTGTCAAATAGATGCCACTAACAATCTCTGGAAGATATTCCCCCATGAATGTTTCTATGTTTCTATGTACTCGCTAGAATTTAGAAGATTGAGGGGGGATCTTATAGAAACTTACAAAATTCTTAAGGGGTTGGAATAGAATTCTTAAAGGCTAGATGCAGGAAGATTGTTCCTGATGTTGGGGAAGTCCAGGACAAGGGGTCACAGTTTAAGGATAAGGGGGAAATCTTTTAGGACCGAGATGAGAAAAACATTTTTCACACACAGCGTGGTGAATCTGTGGAATTCTCTGCCAGAGAAGGTAGTTGAGGCCAGTTCATTGGCTATATTTAAGAGGGAGTTAGACGTGGCCCTTGTGGCTAAAGGGATCGGGGGTATGGAGAGAAGGCAGGTACAGGATACTGAGTTGGATGATCAGCCATGATCATATTGAATGGCGGGTGCAGACTCGAAGGGCCGAATGGCCTACTCCTGCACCTATTTTCTATGTTTCAATGTTTCTATGAAGCTACTCTGAAGAAAGGTTCTCAACCCGTTACGTCACCCTTTCCTTCTCTCCTGAGATGCTGCCTCTCCTGATGAGTTACTCCAGCATTTTGTGCCTACCTTGGGTTTAAACCAGCATCTGCAGTTCCTTCCTAAACACATTGGTGGACTCGGAATTAAGGGCGAAAACCCGGTAAGCTGCCATACAAAACATAGAACTGGAACTATATTTTAGAGATACAGCGTGGAAACTGGCCCTTCGGCCCACCGAGTCTGCACCAACCAGTGCTAGCCCCACACACTAACACTATCCTGCACACACTGGGGACAATTTAGAATTTTACTGACAGTGAAAACATCACAGTGGGAAACATTGATCCCGCTGTGTGGGGATGTCTGTGTTAAAGAACTATCGTGTTCTGTGCTCTTTATTATTCGTACGGCTGTATGGTGACCACACATTTCACTGTACCAATCGGTACATGTGACAAATAAATATATCTTGTAACCCTACAAACCTGTACGTCTTTGTCATTTGGGAGGAAACCTGAGCACCCGGAGAAAACCCACGCGGACACGGGGAGAACGTACAAACTCCGTACAGACAGTGACTGTAGTCAGGATCGACAACACAGGAATGGCCCCTTTGGCCCACAATGTCTGTGGCGAACATGATGCCAAGTTAAACTGATCTCTTCTGTCGAACCTTGGAGAGGGAGGCTTCCACAGAAGCATCTCTTCAGCCTGCCTCAACCAATGCGTTTTTCAGGCATCGAAGCATTTCTGGGCTGAGCCATTTCATGTTCTTCTCCATCAAACCTCACTGTTTGTCCAAAGGCGATAACACCCTCCCTCCCGGGCTGAGGGGGTGAACCATTTCCTGCCTTTGGGCTTTCCAAATTAACCCTTCCAAATTAGTGACAAACTCGTTAGCAATTTAATGCTATGGGCTGGAACCTAGTAAGGTGGTGGTGGTTGGGGGGAGGGGGAGGAGAGGGAGGGCAATCATGAGGAAAAGAACAGTCGCGCAGCGGTAGCGCCAGAGACTTGGGTTCGATCCTGACTTCGGGCACTGTCTGTATGGAGTTTGGATGTTCACCCCATGACCGCGTGGGTTTTCTCCGGGTGCTCCGGTTTCCTCCCAAACTCCAAAGACGTGCAGGTTTGTAGGGTCGATTGGCTTCGGTAAAATTGTAACTTGTCCCCAGTGTGTGTAGGATCGTGTTAGTGTGTGGGGTGGGCACTGGTTCGGTGGGCTGAAGGGCCAGTTTCCACGTTGTGTCTCGAAACTAAAGTAGTGGCTTGTAGGCTAATTGGTTTTGGTAAAATTGTAAATTGTCTCTGGCAGGTAGGGTAGTGTTAGTGTACGGAGATCGTTGGTCGGCGTGGACTCGGTGGGCCGAAGGGCCAGTCTCTCTCCTGTATCTCTGAACAAAGAGAGACGGATGAACAGGCAGACACTCAGCAAACAAGACAAGCCTTTCAAGGCAGATTTAACGCGCATGACTGAATTTCCATCTCACTACACCAGTCAAGTTATCTTCCCTACCTGAGTCTTTGGTTTATACATTTTTAATTACATCTGCCTGGAAATTATGTTATACAGTCAATGTTCAAAGATGAATTTTAGGAGGTGAAAAACAAAGCAGATCATTAAAATAATCCCGACTTTGCATTTGTTTCATTTCAAAGGAAATATAACACACAGAATGAGAAGCATCGGAAAGATCATATTAATGTGGGCGGCACGGTGGCGCAGTGGTAGAGTCACTGCCTTACAGCGCTAGCGACCCGGGTTCGATCCTGATTACACCGAGTTTGTCCATTCCCCCGTGACCTGCGTGGGTTTTCTCCGGGTTCTCCGGTTTCTTCCCGCCCTCCAAAAGACGAACAGGTTTTTACGCTAATTGGCTTGGTATAATTGTAAATTGTCCTTAGTGTGCACAGGTTAGCGATAGTTTAGTTTGTTAAGTTTGGAGATACAGCACAGAAACAGGCCCTTCGGCCTACCGAGTTCACACTGACCAGCGATCCCCGCACACTAACACTACACACACACACACGAGAGGGGCATTATTTACATTGATACCAAGCCAGTTAGTGTGCGGGGATCGCTGGTTGGCGCGGACCCTGTGGGCCGAAGGGCCTGTTTCTTCGCTGTATCTCCAAACTAAACTAAAAGAAAGATGACTGAGGTTCTTTTTTCATCTGACATGCTAGTGCTGAGGGAGAGGTGGGGCTTCTTCCAACGGGATAACAGGCTCTTCTCTCCCCATCTGGAGAGGGGGGCTCACTCACACACACACACACACACACACACACACAAAGGGATTCTTGGAAATTTGAAAGGTTGCCTTCAACAGCTGGCGTCTAATTAGATTCTGCTTCATTATCCGCTATCGAGGCTTTATTTAATGCTCACGATCCGCGGCTTGATCTGACACGGGTGCAGCCTGTAGCTTATGCCACTCCTCGGACAAATTATCCTGAGGAATCGCACCTCCTGGATGCCCCTTGCTGATGCAACAATTCACTGGTGCAAGAGTGATTATTTCCACCACCTCGCCGCCAAACCTCCTCAGCTCCTCAATCTCCTCCCACCTATATTTTTAAAAAGAGCTTCTCGTTTCTCTTCGCCTTCCTCTCGCTGAGTTGAAGGGAGTTTGCCTGTGGTGACAGATTTTGCTCTCCCAGACTGCTGTCATGCGGAGATGATAATTGGTATTGAAAAGGACAGTTGGTGGAAAGGCTGTAAAGGCGGCTTTTCTCTTGCTCACCCAGAGATCTTCCAGCAGATTTGTTAGAAGGGGGGGGGAGGGGGAGGATGTTTTCTCCTCTATTTCATCTTTTGCTGATGCGGAATAGTCCACCTGACTTTGCCTCCCCTTCCCCAACGCCCTACACCGAGGCAAACACTCATGTTATGTTGAAAGACACAAAGTGCTGGAGTAACTCAGTGGGTCAGGCAGCGTCTCTGGAGAACAACTCTGGGTAGGTGATGTTTTGGGTCAGTACCCTTCTACAGAACATAGATAGGCGATGGTTGAAGAAGGGTCCTGACTCGAAACATCACCTATCCATGTTCTCCAGGGATGATTCTATCAATCTCTGCCTTAACAATATCCATTGTCTTGTCCTCCACAGCCTTCTATGCAATGAATTCCACAGATTCACCACCCTCTGACTAGAAACTCCTCCTAATCTTCTTTCTAAATGTACTTCCTTTTATTCTGAGGCTATGGCCTCTGGTCCTAGACTCTTCCACCAGCCGAGTTACCTGCCCCTCTTCTCAGTTCATACAGTATGGTCACACAATCCTATATAGAAAGTGATTTGCTTTCAAATGCAATGGTTAGAAACATAGAAACATAGAGAATAGGTGCAGGAGTAGGCCATTTGGCCCTACGGGCCTGCACCGACATTCAATATGATCATGGCTGATCATCCAACTCAGTATCCCGTACCTGCCTTCTCTCCATACCCCCGATCCCTTTAGCCACAAGGGCCACATCTAACTCCCTCTTAAATATAGCCAATGAACTGGCCTCAACTACCTTCTGTGGCAGAGACTTCCAGAGATTCACCACTCTCTGTGAATCTTTAAACTCAAACTCACTTCACCACTTCCCCCCTTATCCTTAAACTATGACCCCTTGTCCTGGACTTCCCCAACATCGGGAACAATCTTCCTGCATCTAGCCTGTCCAACCCCTTAAGAATTTTGTAAGTTTCTATAAGATCCCCCATCAGTCTTCTAAGTTCTAGCGAGTACAAGCCGAGTCTATCCAGTCTTTCTTCATATCAAACTCCTGACATCCCAGGAATCAGTCTGGTGAACCTTCTCTGTACTTGCACTTGGCCCTGTTTCTTGCACTTTAACGCATGAAGTAACCATTTTGAAGGCTGCAATGAGAATGTTGGCCAGTTGGATGTTGTAAACTGCACTGGAAGATCATAGAATCATAGAAAATAGGTGCAGGAGTAGGCCATTTGGCCCTTCGAGCCTGCACCGCCATTCAATAGGATCATGGCTGATCATCCAACTCAGTATCCAAAGATGTTTGCATCCTCCTTGGGCCGCCCTGGAACTGTGGTGAACTCACTTAGCCTGGTCGCATCTTTGGCAACACAGCAACTAATTTCCTGCACCAGTGGTTGCACCTTGACAATTTAAGTTACAGACCAAGCCAGATCCAAATCAGATTCAGGGACAGTTTCTCCGAGCTGTCATCAAGCAACTGAACTTTCCTCGCACCAACTAGAGAGCGGTCCTGACCTCCCATCTACCACATTGGAGACCCCTGGACTATCTTTAATCAAACTTTACTGGACTTTATCTTGCAGCAAATATTATTCTCTTTATCCTGTATCTGGGCACTGTGGAGTTCTAGATTGTAATCATGTATAGTTTTTTCACTGACTGGATATCTTGCAAAACAAAAGAAAAAGCTATCTGCTGTACCTCGGACACTAGACAACAATAAATTAAAATAAGCCAAAAACCATTCTCATCTTATTTCCTTGTTGCTATAATACGTTGACACGAGGAACTGCAGACGCTAGAATCTTGCGCAGAATGCAGATGTGCTGGAGTAACTCAGCGGGTCAGGCAGCATCTTTGGAGGATGTGGTTTGGTGACCTTTCGGACTGAAGAAAGATTCCCGACCCGAAACATCGCCTATCCATGTCGTCCAGAGATGCTGCCTGACCCGCTGAGTTACTCCATCACTTTGCTGCGATGTTTAGAGTTTAGAGTGCGGAAGCAGGCCCTTTTCGGCCCACCGAGTCCACCCCGACCAGCCATCCCCGCCCACCTACACTATCCTACACACACTAGGGACAATTTACATTTATACCAAAGTCAATTAACCTTCAAACCTGTACGTCTTTGGAGTGTGGGAGGAAACCGAAGATCCCGGCGGAAGCCCACATGGTCACGGGGACAACGTACAAACTCCATACAGACAGCACCCGTGGTCAGGATCAAACCCGGGTCTCTGGCGTTGTAAGGCAGCAAGTCTACAGCTGCGCCACCGTTCCGCCCCTTGTAATCATGTATCGTCTTTCCGCCGACTGGTTAGCACGCAGCAAAAGCCTTTCACTGTACCTCGGTACACGTGACAACAAAATTAAACTCAAACTCATTGTCAAAGTCCTTTCTTCATAAGAGGTCTGCAAACTGAAATGTTCACGCTATTTTTCCCTCCGCTGATGCTGTCCGACCTTTTGAGTATTGGGCATTTCTGCTTTTATTTCAACTGCAGTTTTAATTTGATTTTCAAGAACTTATTTGGAATTGGTGAGGGAACTGTGCACAGGGGAGCAATTTTGAAATTTAAGTGATGGACAATATAAGTAAACTGAGACCGTGGCTCCAGCATTACCCCATAAATAACATTTCTGCCGTCAGAGCTGTGGAACATAAAAAAAAGGTGACATGCATCAGACTTCTAGGTTGCACTCCCTTGAGGACAGAGTTTTGCTCTGAAAGTCGAGGATAACTGCAGCCTTGCACAAAACGCCAAAATCTATTGTTGCATGCAGGACATTTTGGATATTCTTGTTATTTGAATGAACAATTATTCAACATATTTTGTTCAGTGGTAATCACAATTGTGCGGCGGTAGATTGCTACCTTACAGCGCCAGAGACGCGGGTTTGATGCTGACCAAAGGTGCTGTCTGGACAGAGTTTGCACATTCTCCCTGCGACTGCGTGGGTTTTCTCCGGGTGCTCCGGTTTCCTCCCACACTCCAGAGACGTACAGGTTTGTTGGTTAATTGGCTTTTGTAAAATTGTCCCTAGTGTGTAGGATAGAACGAGTGTATGGGTGATCGCTGGTCGGCACGGACTCTGTGGGCCAAAGGGCATTAATAATTTCATGGAAACTTTATTGTCATTCAGACCTTTCAGTCTGAACGAAATTTCGTTGCCTGCAGTCATACATATAGTAAATAACAAAACACACAATAAACACATATTTAACATCCACCACAGTGAGTTCACCAGTGGTGAAGGGAAAATCTTAAGTCTTTGTCTCTTCCCTTCTTGTTCTTCCTCTTCCTCAGCGCTGAGGCGATCCAGGCCTCCGATGTTATGACCCCCCCGGATGATGTAAGTAAGTCCCGCGGCTGAACCGTGCTCCGCGAACGGGCCGGTTCAACTCCGTGGTCCGGGGCGGTCAAAGCTGCCGAAGCTGCCGCCCTCCAAGTCCAGCGGACGCAGCTGTTGCCGCGGGAGCTCCGGAAAAACAGGTCACCAAACCTGTGACCTGCGAGGTCCCGACAATGTCGTCCACTGGGCCCGCGGCCGAGCCTCTGAAGTCGCTGCCGCCGCCACCGCCACCACCACCGGAAAGTCGGCACTTCTCCGAGTCAGGCCGCCGGAATGCCGGAATGCCTGAACCCGCCGCAGCCCCGAAGTCGGCCAGCCTCGCGCTGGTAAGCCCTGGCTGGCTCTGCCTCCGGAGCCTCGAGGTCGGTCGCAGTTGGAGGCTGTCAGCTCCGCCATTAGGCCTCAACGCAGACGGAGACGGAAACGGGGGATACGACAAGAAAAGTCGCGTCCACCCGAAGGAAGAGACTAAAACGTTTCTCCCACCCCTCCCCCACACATACACAACATAATAACTCAAATTAACACGCCATACAAGACAAGAAAACAACAGAAAAAGAAAAAAACAGACGGACTGCAGGCGAGCCGCAGCTGCCAAGGCAGCGCTGCCACGCCATGCTTCCACGCTGCTTCCACACTGCTTCCACACTGTATCTCTAAACTAAACTCAGCTAAGCTGAGCAAAGATAAACTAAACTAAACTAACTAAACTCTCCCAGAGACAGCCATTGGTTTCCCAACTTTCAGAGCAACAAATTCTCAGTTGCCCTTTTGTTAGTTTAGTTTAGAGGTACCGCACGGAAACAGCGATCCCAGCACATGAACACAGTTCTACACACACTGGGGACAATTTACACTTATACCAAGCCAATTTACCATGTCTTTGGAGTGCGGGAAGAGGAAGAGACCGAAAATCTCGAGGAAAACCCATGCAGGTCATGGGTAGAACGTACAAACTCCGTACAGACAGCTCACCGGATATGGTTGGCCTTCTAAAGCTACATTTCTCTGAACTCTGTGAAATATATATTTATTTCCATCATTTCTTTATCTTTGGTCAAACTGATGTCAATCTTTGTTCCACTCTCTGAAATTTCCCTCCAAACCTACTTAATTTCCTCATATTTTGACTTGGGCAACCTACAACCCAGAGGTATGAGAATTGACTTCTCTGACTTCAAGTAACCCGAGTATTCCGTCCCTCCCCCACCCTTGTTATCCGACTAGTTTCACTGTCCTCCTGATTAATTTTATTGTTTTCTCTGCCTCGTTGTCACCTTCCCCTCAGCCAGCGACGAACCATTCTACATTCCCTCGATCATCGTCTGCTTTAATCTGTCATTTTCACACCGTACATTCTCTGTGTACCCTTCCACATCTCTAGGTCCCCTCTCCCCTGTCTGTCAGTCTGAAGAAGGGTCTCGACCAGAAATGTCACCCATTCCTTCTCTCCAGAGATGTTAACTGTCCCGCTGAGTTACTCCAGCGTTTTGTGCCTACTTCCATTTTACCCTTTAACAGTCTCTGCAAACCTTCTGAACCACATCAGCGGTGGCTCTAGTGACCAGCACCCTTGTTGCTGAAGATAGACACAAAGTGCAGGAGTAACTCAGGGATCCAGGCAGCATCCCTGGAGCAAATGGACAGGTGACGTTTCAGGTCAGACCTGAATTAGGGTCCCGACCCAAAACATCATCTGACCCTCCCAGTTGCTCCAACACTTTGTGTCCATCTTTTGTATAAACCAGCATCTGCAGTTCTTTCTTAATACCTTTGTTGCTGGATTGGAAAAGCTGAGAGTTCATCCCATTCCAAACACTTGAGCACAAAATACATTTTATTGCTGTACCAAAGGTATGCCTCCTTGTCAGAAGCACAGGGTTTTGAATGAAATATTGTCACTTATCCATCAGATAGAACATTTTATGCCAATCTTGAGATGATTCAGGAAGATATTGAGCATCTTTGAAGCAGATTATCTGGCCATTCTGAAATTTGGTGCAGTGCTTCCTATGTTGCAATGAGAATCACACTTCTAAAATTAACAACACAGTGGTGCCACTTGTAAAGTTGTTGCCTCACTTTGTCTGAGAACCAGATTCAATCCTGACATCTCATGCTCTCTGTGTGGAATTTGCATGTTCGCACAGTGACCATATTGGTTGATTGGTGGCTGTAAATTGTCCCTGGTGCGTTAGAATCTGAGAGGAATTGATGAGAATGTGGGGAGAATTTTTCCAAAAAAAAAGAAATTAATGTATTAAATAATGCAATGAAATTAGTGTAATGTATGAAATTAATGGGATTAGCGTAGCAATGGGTGGTGGATGGTTGGCACAGACTCGGTGGGCCCAATGGCCTGTTTCCACGCTGCTTCTCCCTACAAGCTCATAAGACATCCGAGTAGCATTAGGCAATTCGGCCCATCAAGACTGCACCACCATTCAATCACAGCTAATCTGTCGAAGATAGACATAAAATGCCAGAGTAACAGCGGGACAGGCAGCATCTCTGGAGAAAAGGCATGGGTGACGTTTCAGCTTGAGACCCTTCTTCAGCCTGCCCAATGGTTAACCTATCTTTCCCCGCTCAAACCCATTCTCCTGCCTTCTCTTTACAACTCTATTGATTTGAAATAGCTGAAATAATTTCAGTAGCTGGAGTGGCCAGAGGATGTGTAAAGGGCCTGTCTTACCAGCATCCGACTCCATGCGGTGAGTGCGATCAAACTAGAAGTGGGGGCCGCGCGGAGGTCGGGTGATCCCTGTACAGGGCCGTTCCCACCAGCATGCACCTGCATGCGGCAAGCGCGACCAAACCGGCAGCGAGGGCTGCGCGGAGGTCGGGCGAGTGGCGCTACGCGGCGCAAAGTGAGGCGAACTTGGAGCGAAGTCTTAAAGGTAAGTTCGCCAGGACAGAGAGGGACACACAGAGAGGGGCACAGAGCCACACACACAGAGGGTCACGGAGGCACCTACAGAGAGGGTCACGGTGGCACGATGTCGAGGCGGTGTGTAATGCGTCGAGGCGACTGCGAGCCGACAAGCCATTGACGCGCGGAATTTTTGAACATGGTCAGTTTTTCGGAGCCCCGTGCGATGTCGGGATGAACTCCGCACAATTCCGCACGGCTCCGGCGATCGAAGTGGGACCGGCCCCGCGACGCCGGACGGCTCAAGCGACCACGTTAGGTCGCGCTCATCGCATGGAGTTGCATGCTGGTGGGACAGGCCCTTAAGGTACCATAGAAATGGAAATTATTTTCTCACTTTGTGGAATCCCTCCTTGCCTTATCCTTATCTCCTGCTCAGTGTTTCCTCCTTTGGGGAAGGGTGTGGGGATGATTAATTATCCCAAGGACCTTTTCCAAATGCAAGTTCTTGCTCCTAGTTTTAACTGACACTTGGTTCCACGAAGTAATAAAAAACAGCATGGCGCAAAAAATTAAAATGCATCAAAAGGACTAAAATGTGGTAAAGATAATCCAGAGTAGGCTCCAGAGAAAGGAATTCAAAATTAAATTGTCCATCATGTGAAGTGCAACATTAAAAATCATCAGAAATGTTATTAATAATGAAGTGAATATTTTCCACTCTTTTAAGCGACCCCTCATGCTTTCTATTGGCGACAGGGGTTGCTGTGGTAATGATTTCATTATTAAATTCATCTCTCTGCAGAATAATCTGCCTCTTCATCTGCCTCTGACATTTTATTTTCTGTGCAGTATTCGTCTTCCCCTCTTGTTTGTATTCCTGATGCATGTTTAGAGGTGGCGCAACTGGTGCAGCTGCTGCTTCACAGCGCCAGAGACCCCCGGTTCGATCTGGACTTTGGGCGCTGTCTGTGTGGAGTCCACACTTTCTCCATGACCATCTGGGTTTCCTCCCAAGTGTTTAGTTTGGTTTAGTTTAATTGTTTTTTTTTCACTTTAGTCTTTATTGCTTTTATGCATACACAAATAAAACACAAATGTAACAACGAAACACCCAACAATGCAGTGAAACGTACAACAGTGCAGCGGGGGGTTCAGTTTACTATTAATGATGCAGTATACAGAACTATTTTCTTATTAAAACATTTACAATAACTTACATTATTGTCAATAAATTTACACAGTGTTGATGTCTTTATTTCTACACCTAATTCATTTTTCCCATTTTCTATTAAACACTTCTTCTTTCACTCTTAGAGAATATGTAATTTTCTCCATCACAAATATTTCCTGTTCTATGTCTAACCATTGTCTAAGTCTGGGTGTGTCCGCTCCAAGCCAGTTTCTTGTAATGGCCTTTCTGCCAGCTGTGAGTAGGATTTTAACCAAGTAATGATCTCCCTTCAGCACCACTGTATTTATATTACCCGGGTATAAAATGGATCACTTCTTGGAGACTATGTATCCTAATACCTCCTTTAATACTGAATTCACTCTGTCCCAAAATGGTTCTATTTTTGGGCAACTCCAGAAGATATGTGTCTGTTTGGAGATATGCGTCCGTTTGGCCACATTGCCTCATTAGTTTAGTTTAATTTAAATTTGCAGCGCAGCAACAGGCCTTCAGCCCACCAAGTCTTCTTGGTTCTTGGTTACTTGGTCCTCCAAAATATTCCAACTGGAATTTAAACCGGAGGTGGTGAAGGGAGGGGTTTAGCCAGAGAGGGTTATTGGGAAGAAAGTGCCACTTTAAATTTAGTTGCATCTGGCTGGGCAACCGTGGCTTGGTGGAGATTATTCCAAGTCTGCGCCGACCAGCAATCCCCGCACACGAACACTATCCTACACACCCTCGGGACAATTCACAATTTTACCGAAGCCAATTAACCTACAAACCTGTACACTTTGGAGTGTGGGGGGAAACCGGAGATCCCAGAGAAAACCGACACAGAAAACCGACAGGGATAATGTACAAACTTTTTACAGACAGAATCCATAGGCTGGATTGAATCCGGCTGTCAGGCACTGTAATGCCCCTGTCCCACTTAGGAAACCTGAACGGAAACCTCTGGAGACTTTGCGCCCCACCCAAGGTTTCCGTGCAGTTCCTGGATGTTTTTGTCCTCCGGCAACCACCTTCAACTAGCATCGCAACCGGCTTCGACTAAAAAATTACCGATTTTTAAAATGGAAACCACTTTCGACCATTAGGGAAACTGACAAAAACCTCCGGGAACCGCACGGAAACCTTGGGTGGGGCGCAAAGTCTCCAGAGGTTTCCGTTCAGGTTTCCTAAGTGGGACAGGGGCATTAGGCAGCATCTCGACCGCTGCGCCACCGTGAAGGTTTGTAGGTTAATTGGCCTCTATAATATTGTCTCTGGTGAGGGGAGAGTGGATGTGAAAGTGAGATAACATTGAATTAGAATGGACATATGATTAGTGGTCGACATTGACTTGGTGGGTCAGAGGGCTTGTTTCCATGTTGAATCTCTAGTCTAATCTAAACTAAGAGTAGGAAACTCCCATATCATCTTCCCAATGGCTGGGGTGAAATTAGTGCGTGGCCAGGGTGGGTGGGGTGGGTCTATAATGAAGTTGCCTGCCTTTTTGAGGCAGCGACTTCTGTAAATGGACTGGGCAGTGTCCAGTCAGCTAAGTGGAGCATCAGCCTTGAACCAGTCATCTTGACTTCATTGAACCTTCACGGAACAAAACGTTGTTTTCTCAAAGAGAAGTGGCCATTATTTTCCGGGCAAAATCCTTTCTCCTTCCCTCCTTTGTGCTTTCTTCACACGTTCACACCCGCTCTCAGCTATTGTTTGGCACTTCACCAAGTCGGTCCATCCCAGCAACTTCTGATCTGCTGTCCTTCGATTAGTTTGAGACACTTTCATTTCACTTCATGCGTCGGACTTGGAACAAATAAATGCAGCTTCACGAGGACCGAGTAGTTCCAGGTGTCTAGCCAGAGACATCCAAATACCTTTGAAAATGATTTCATCGCAGCCAAGTAGACCAAGAGGAGAATTGTTTTTTTTTTGCATGAAGAGTTATGTTCTGAAAGACACTAGCTGAGCAGAGAGGAGAGGCAAGACTCCATTGCAGTGGAGCTGGGGTCACCTGATGAGGACTCTTGGAGCCCTGATGGTGTCCATAGCAACAGAGCGCTGGCAACCTTGCTAGTTTATTCCTAAAATCAATATTGTCCAGCATAGCTGGTGGCATTGCACACACCTGCGCTCTTGGAGTCATAGTCTCGTGATCTGCTTGTTTACATAAGGTCATAAGTGATAGGTGCAGAATTAGGCCATTCGGCCCATCAAGTCTACGCTGCTATTCAATCATGGCTTGTCGATCTCTCCCTCCTAATCCCGTTCTCCTGCCTTCTCCCCACATTTTGCATATCTTTCATTCAATTGTCCTTTACCTCTCTACATCACCGTTTATATCCCCTGTTTCTCTTTCCCCCAAATCTCAGACTGAAGAAGGGTCTCGACCCAAAACATCACCTATTCCTCATCTCCAGAGATGCTGTTTGACCCGCTGAGCTACTCCAGCTTGTTGTGTCTATCTTCAGTTTAAACCAGCACCTGCCGTTCCTTCCTACGCATAGAAGTTGGTGAAGCCCCCTTCAGCCCACCAAAACGCTGCTGACCATCAACTTGACTATCAACTTAGTTTAGTTTAGTTTTTAGTGATACGGCATGGAAACAGGCCCTTCAGCCCACCGAGTCCACACTGACCATCGATCCCACTAGAGGGCAATTTACAGAAGCCAATTCACCTACAATCCTGCACGACTTTGGAATGTGGGTGGAAAGCAGAGCACCCTGAGAAAACCCACGCAGGTCACGGGGAGAACGTGCAAACTCCGTACAGACAGCACCCTGGCACTGTAAAGGGCCTGTGCCACTGCACGAGGTGATTCAAGAGTTCTCCCGAGTTCCCCATGATTCGAACTCAGAGACTTACGTAGGTACTCGGGGCTCTCGTGGACATTTTTCAACATGTTGAAAAATCTTCACGAGTCTTCGCGAGCTTACCGCGTTTCCCGAGTACCTGCCGTTAGCGTTACGAGCCGCTAAGAGACGTCCCGAGCTCCGACGTACATTCTACGTGCTTACCACGAGTTCAGATTTTTTTGTTTAACTTGCAAGAGCTCTTGAATTACCTCGTGCAGTGGGACAGGCCCTTTAGCAGCAACTCTACTGCTGCGTCAGCATGCTGCCCATAGTCTTTGCGAATACTCAGAACTGCCTGATAATTGACTTGTTCTGCTTGTTAAAGCAGTGGTGGTGCAGGTTCCATCCAGACCTCCTCTTTTGTCATCACCCATCATGGCAAGTGGCATTTTTCACGCACCACAGGCGATGAGTTCACCGTGAAAGCAGAGAGAGAGAGAGAGAGAGAGAGAGAGAGAGAGAGAGAGAGAGAGAGAGAGAGAGAGAGAGAGAGACGGAGTTGGCTCCAGTTCTGGTGCACTTAATTCCATTTTTTTTTGCGAGCGATTGTTTTTGTTTTTTAAGAATCAAGTGGCTGTTCCAAGAGACAAGTGTTGCGTGTGATCTTCTGCTGACTCAGCGGTGAACCAGGCCCGTCGACGAGTGTTAAACACTGCCTCTCGTTTTTCACTGAGCAACAGGCCCACTCCCACTCACTGCCACTTTAATGAGCAAAATCATTTCAGGACTGCTCCCGCCAACAGACGAGGAAGGCATTTAACAAAAAAACATTTAGGTCGGACTGTTTTTCTCTTCAGGCAATAAAAAAAGACAGCGACGCAAACAATATCCCTCACGCATACTTCACTTTGAGCAGCTTCTGGAAAGGTGCTTCTCATGATAAAGGGCTGGGCCCCCTGATGCCTACCTATGGCTTGAGGTGGCTGGAACAGCAGAGCAGCCCCATCAGGTCTAGGAGCAGAATTAGGCCATGGGACGGGGGTCACTAGATAGTTACTATCAGCACAATCTGACCTCTGCATCTGGGCCAGATGACCGTGTGCGATGGATGAGTCAGGACAATGGGCCAGCATCAGTAAATTTTGCCCAAATCACCTTCATCATCATACAATTAGTTTGTTCATAAGTGACAGGAGCAGCATTAGGATATTCGGCCCATCACTTCTACTCCGCCATTCAATCATGGCTGATCTATATCATATCGCACATGAGTAATTTAGTTTGGTCTAGTGACACAGCGCGGAAACAGGCCTTTCGGCCCACTTAGTCCACACCGACCAGTGATCCCTGCACATTAATACTACCCTACTACACACGCTAGGTTACATTTTTTCACATACCAAGCCAGTTAACCTTCAAACCTGTACGTCTTTGAAGTGTGGGAGGAAACCGAAGACCTCGGAGAAAACCCACGAGGTCACGGGGAGAACGTACAAACTCCGTGCAGGCAGCATGCGTAGCCGTGATCGAACCCGCGTCTCCAGTGCTGTAAGGCAGCAACTCAACCGTCGCGCCACCGTGCAGCGGAGTATATCAGGTGGTGCAAAAGAAAAAATAATCAGAGTGCAGAATGTAGTGTTACAGCTCAGAGAAAGTGCAGGTAAAAAAAAGTGCAAGGGTCTCAGTGAGGTAGATTGGTGGATTCATGAGTCATGGGAGCATAATTAGGCCATTCGAGCCGAATCAAGCCCATCCACCATTCAATTATGCCTGAACTATCTTTCCCTCTCAAACCCCATTCTCCTGCCTTCCCTCCATAATCCTCGTTGATTTGTTGATGGCTACCAACAGAGTGAGGTTGGTCCTTGGACCTGATGTTGGGAGGAAAAATGTCATGGACTTTATACCTGTTCAATGACTCAGCTCCTTTGAGATTTGTTTAGAGCAAGTGATGGTTAAGTGGTGGGACGCCTCTGGCAGAGTGCAAACCTGGCCCAAGATCACTGCCTCAGAGAGAGCCATTTATAGTGGGATAGTGGGGATTGGGATGGGGATGAAGGGGAAGTGGAAATTGGTTTTGGCAATGGTATTGCCTTGTTATTGTCACGTACACCGAGACCCAATGAAAGATTTTGTTGGCGTGCTAACCAGTCAAATTATTCCATGCATGAGTACGATCTAGAATAGCAGGTGGTGCGAAGAGAAAAAAAATAAACAACAGCAAAATATAGTATTACAGCTGCAAGGAAAATGCAGGTTTTTAAAAAAAAAGTGCAAGGGCTGCATTGAGGCAGGTTGGGAGATCAGGACTTAGTTTATGAGTAGGAAAGAACTGCAGATGCTGGTTTAAACCGAAGATTGACACAAAAAGAGGAGGTCTGTTCAACATAACAGCAGGGGAGAAGCTGGTCCTGAATTGGGAAATATTTAAAAGGCATCTGAGGGGGTAACGTTTTCACACAAAAGCTGGATGGAGGGTGTGTTGAACAAGCTGCCAGAGGAGGTAGTTGAGGCAGGGACATCTTGCAACGTTAAAGACTAAATTGATCAACATAAATATGTAGAATTGCCCCCCCCCCCCCCCCCGCTAATCTCGTGCATGCCCAGCGTGTGAAAATGTAGAGAAAATCAGGCTTGTTTGGGGGAAAGTTGGTTTGCACGCTTGGCCTGTAATAGGATGAAACTAGATGGAAAATATGTGACTGGAGGCTATTTCATTGAGCTGTGTTTGCCTGCAAATGCTATAAATCGTTACCATCAGATCCACTGGTGGAACAAATGTGGGCCATTTCTCAAGGAAGCAGGCACCGACCGGGCATGCGATACTTCTTGCCTGAGACGAGTAATTGTTCAGCGTATTTTCCAAGACGCGGGATGACGAGAAAGCTGTGCGATCTTTGCAAGAAGATAGATGTCCCCGAAAAATATCGTTAAAAATAAGATTGCGATAACATCATAGATCTGACGACCCTGTGGAACATGCACTCTCCCTGTTGTGACAAATATAATCAGTTTGTCCTGGTTAACATCAATCAGAGCAGAGATCCCATTTTTACTTATTTATTCAATTGCTCTCTCTGTCTGTCCCCTCTTTTGTTTATACATAGTTATCCTCTTGTTTTATCTCTTTAATTTCCTGCTGCACTTGGCATCTCAGTCTCCTCTTTCCTGCGTTGGTTTTTAGCATCTGTTTTTCTCTCTCAGAATTCTGCTGAGAGACCCAAGGATGGAGTGCACCGCAGGTTCACCAGGTTAATTCCCGGGATGGCGGGACTGGCATATATGATGAAAGGATGGGTCGACTGGGCTTGTATTCACTGGAATTCAGAAGGATGAGAGGGAATCTCATAGAAGCAAATAACATTCTTAAATGATTGGACAGGCTAGATGCCGGGTAAAAAAATGTTCCAGATGTTGGGGGAGTCCAGAACCAGTGGTCACAGTTCATTTTTTTTACCAAAGCCAATTAACCTACACCTACATGTAATTGGAGTGTGGGATGAGACCCGAGCACCCGGAGAAAACCCACGTGGCCACAGGCAACAATTTATTTTAATGATATGATTATGGCAAATCAAATTCCTCGTATGTTGCAAAACATACTTGTTTAATAAAGTATGATTATGATGATTATGATTCAGTCAAGAATTCCTCACTGTTTTGCAATAGCTTAAATGCAGAATAACCCTGCATCAAGAATGTTTTTTTCATACCTTCACAGCATATATGTACCTGCAGGGTATTTCTCTGTCTGTCTGTCTGTCTGTCTGTCTGTCTGTCTGTCTGTCTGTCTGTCTGTCTGTCTGTCTGTCTGTCTGTCTGTCTGTCTGTCTGTCTGTCTGTCTGTCTGTCTGTCTGTCTGTCTGTCCTTCTCTCTCTGTCCCTCTCCCTCTCCCTCTCCCTCCCTGCGGTAACGCACTACATATGATGACAGTTTTTCTTTACACTCACTCCAAAACATCTCCCTTCCTTGGGCTCCAGATGAAACTGAGTCTATTTTTGTTTTGAGTGCAGGTCGGGAAGAAGCCCTCACTTACTGCCAGAGCCTCTGACAGCTGATGTACCTGCAAAACCAGAATTGATGTTGCTTTGGTGATTAAATCACTCCTCTTTTTGCCCTGTCACGGCTAATCTCCATCTCCCGTTAGATGCAGGGTCACCCTCAGAGGACACTGGAAGGTTGATGAGCAGTGGAAAATGTGCGTGTGTGTGTGTGTGTGTGAGCAATGGAGGGAACGCGCGGTCAGGGACATTATCAATTCCTTTTCTAATTGAATTGTATCTGTAATGATCTGTTGAGTTATTTCATGGTCATTTCATTTTATTCCCAACAAAACGAACTGTAGGCTTGATTTATTCCTCTCACGTCATTTGTCAGAGAAAATATATACAGGGATTACGGCATTTCTATGGCTGATATTTATTCCATGCACAGAATGAGCACCTTAAATGGTCAAGCAGTGTAACGGGTCATTCAGCCCACCAAAATACAATATACTCGTTCTCTTTCTGGTCTTCACGTACAATTTTAATACTTCATATCTCCCATTCAGTTGACTATTTGTTTGTAACATTTTCAGGGCCGACATGAGGCCATCACGGTGGCGCAGCGGTGGGGTTGCTGCCTTATAGCATCAGAGACCCAGGTTCAATCCTGACTACGGGTGCTGTCTGAACGGAGTTTGCACGTTCTCCCTGTGAATTATGTGGAGAGAAGGCAGGTACGGGATACTGAGTTGGATGATCAGCCATGATCATATTGAATGGCGGTGCAGGCTCGAAGGGCCGAATGGCCTATTCCTGCACCTAATTTCTATGTTTCTATGTTTTCCCTGGGTGCTCCGGTTTCCTCCCACACTCCAAAGACGGACAGGTTTGTAGGCTAATTGGCTTAGAGTAAATGTAAAATTATCCCAAGTGTGCATAGGATAGTGTTAGTGTGCGGGGATCACTGGTTGGTGGACTCGCTGGGACTAAAGGCCTGTTCCAGAGGGAAAAAAAACATAGAAACATAGAAAATAGGTGCTGGAATAGGCCTTCCGTCCCTTCGAGCCTGCGCTGCCATTCAATATGATCATGGCTGATCATCCAAAATTACTGCCCCGTTCCTGCTTTCTCCCCATATCCCTGGACTCCGTTAGCCCAAAGTTTCTGTGCTGTATCTCTAAACTAAACTAGATTTTCTTCTCTCAATCCAATGGAGATGCAGGAGGCTAATCCTTAAACATGAGGGTATCCTATCAGAACGGCTGCACCCATATTTTGCCCTTGGTGTTCAAATATTCTATAATTAGTTCCTATTCCATATTTTTTGAATCACGATATATTTGACATTTGTCATCCCCCACATATTTGGACTCTGTTTTCAACTAATTTCTATTGGCTGATTTTTTTTGCTGAACTTTCAATCAATGACAGCATCCATCTACTCTCTGGAGATTTATTTTACACGGGGTTTCTGAATGTATCATGTGTTCTAGGACATTAAATTGATAGAGAGCATCTTTGTCAGAAATTGCAGAGAATTGTGGATGCAGCCCAGACCATCTCATGAACCGACCTCCCTTCCATTGACTCCATCTACACTTCACCCTGCCTCCTCAAGACCACCAGCATAATCAAGGACCAGTCTCTTCCAGGTCACTCCCTCTTCTCCCCTCTCACAGCAGGCTCGTACAGGTTTGTAGGCGAATTGGCTTGGTATAGGTGTAAATTGTCTTTGTATTGGAAGGAACGGCAGATGCAGGTTTACAGCAAAGGTAGACACAAAATGCTGGAGTAACTCATCGGGACAGTCAGCATCTCTGGAGAGAAGGAACGGGTGATGTTTTGGGTCGAGACCCTTCTTCAGACTCTAGTGTGTGTAGTGTATGGGAATCGCTACGGCCCACCTTCCCTAAACGCTGTATCTCTAAACTAATAGACAATAGACAATAGGTGCAGGAGTAGGCCATTCGGTCCTTCGAGCTTGCACCGCCATTCACTGTGATCATGGCTGATCATCCACAATCAGTACCCCAGTTCCTGCCTTCTCCACATATCCCTTGACTCTGTTATCTTTAAGAGCTCTATCCAACTGTCTCTTGAAAGCATCCAGAGAATCGGCCTCCAATGCCTTCTGAGGCAGAGAATTCTACAGATTCACAACTCTCTGGGTGAAAAGGTTTTTCCTCAAGTCCGTTCTAAATGGCCTACCCCTTATTCTTAAACTGTGCCCCCTGGTTCTGGACTCCCCCAACATCGGAAACACGTTTCCTGCCTCTAGTGTGTCCAATCCCTTAATAATCTTATATGTTTCAATAAGATTCCCTCTCATCCTTCTAAGTCCCAGTGTCTACAAGCCCAGTCACTCCATTCTTTCAACATACGTCAGTCCCGCCATTAATCTCGTGAACTAATGCTGCACTCTCTCAATAGCAAGAATTATCCAACCCCAAATTTGGGACCAAACCTCCACAGTAAACCTCAGTGTGTAGTCATGTACTTTTAAGGCCTTTCCGTGCGTTGTTTATATTGAATCTTTCATTTGCGTTTTTGGGCTTATCTTGGGCTGAGGGAAGGGAGAAATGTCTAACAATATCAAATTGTCATGCTGATTGTCGGACGACCTCGTTACACATTGTCACTTCCAGTTGGGGAGGTGCCTCTAACCGCAACTGACGTACGGTGCTGCTTAATATTCCTCCGTTGTACGTGGTGAGGTTCTTTATCCTCGCCCTGTTTATGATCTGTTTGGCTGTATGATACCGTGGCTGTGTGGCGTGTTGCCGTCCATCTCCAACAACCCAATCACTTTGACAGCTCCTTGTTATGCAGCTGTGTTGAGCTGCCCTGCGCAAACTTTGTAAACACATTTGCAGTCGATACCAGTAGGGAAATAAAAATAACTAACTCAAAAGGGAGCCAGAGAAAGATGAAAATTAAATTATTTACTAATGATATAATTTAAAATCTAACCTAACTAACGCATGTTGATTACAGTACAGAGATTTATAGGATTGCTTTGGGACACAATGTTGAACTTGAGACATTTGCGTGTCTGGTGAATTTTTCAGCATCCATATTTCTCGGCTGGCTGTCAGATTTGATGCCAATGGCGCAACTTTTCTTCCACCATTTATTTGCTCATTCTCTGCCATGACTTTCATTTGGTTTGGTTGGCGCAGCAGTAGAGTTGCTGCCTAACAGCGCCAGAGACCCGGGTTCAATCCTGACGATGGGAGTTTATCTGCACGGAGTTTGTTCGTTCTCCCCGTGTCCTGCGTGCATTTTCTCTGAAATCTTCGGTTTCCTCCCACGCGCCAAAGTCGTACAGGTCTGTAGGTGAATTGGCTTGGTGTAAATGTTAAATTGTCTCTAGTGTGTGTAGGATAGTGTTAGTGGGCCGAAGGGGCTGCTTCCGCGCTGTATTTAACTATACTAGAGATATATTGTGGAAACAGCATGTGTGGTGAAGGTGCTTCCAAAAAGCTGAGAGACCAAAGCATTTGTTTCCGCAAAGGGTGAGAAACTGTTACAGGTCAACATCAGGGGAGTGTGTGTGTTTGAGGGATTGTTTCCTTGTCTGTGGAAGTATACCTCTTCTAAACTAGTCATAGAGGCAGAAACAGGCCCTTCGGCCCAACTTGCCCTTCGGCCCAACTTGCCCATGCCGACCAACATGTCCCATCTACACTAATCCCACCTGCCTGCATTTGGCCCCTATCCCTATAAACCAGTCCTATCCATGCACCTGTCTCAGGAAGAACTGGAGATGCTGGCTTAAACCGATGGTAGATACAAATTGCTGGAGTAACTCCGCGGGACAGGCAGCACCTCTGGAGATAAGGAATGGGTGACATTTCGGGTCGAGGCCCTTCTTCAGACTGACGCCAGGGGAGTGGGCGGGACAGAGATAGAATGTAGTCGGTATAAACGTTGCGATAGGACCTGCCTCAACTACTTCCTCCAGCAGCTCTGTCCATACACCCACGCCCTTTTGTGTAAAACCAGCGATCCCCGCATACTAACACTACCCTACACACAATAGGGACAATTTACAATTTTCGGGTCAAGACTGAAGAAGGGCCTCGCCAGAGATGCTGCCTGTCCCGCTGAGTTACTCCAGCATTTTGTGTCTACCTTCGATTTAAACCAGCACCTGCAGTTCTTTGCTACACTATTTTGCCAGTATTCTGCACTTAATTACATAGTGTATCAAACGTGGACAGAAGCAATAGAGTTTTCAGATGACAATCATTCAAATTAAATAAATATGTTAAACAAACTGAAATGATTCCCTTTATTGACTGAGTGATGATGTGTTTAATATTGTTTTATGATTATAGGCAACATAAATTAGAATTGAGTAATCACACTGTCTCAGCTTCGAAAAAAATTGAGTTAAAACTGCTCTTTGAATTTGCAATAAAGCATAAGATCGCTTTGAAAGATATGCTCCTTTTAAAAATTAGCCTCTTTAAATATTATTACTGCAAAGAATATCATGGACCTGTTATGGACTTTACTGAGCTGCAGTTCTTAGGATGATAATGCATGTGGCATTGACAATTTTTTCGTGCAGAGTTCATCCTGATCCTATCTTTTTACTTTGGCCTTCATCATTTATTACCATCAATCTTAACTTGTGAGATAGTTTCAGTCCACATTGGCCAATTCAGGAGCACTATTAGAGACTGCTCATCATGTACTCATATTGGTTGTTGGTGACAGCAGGCGATTTGAAATTATGAATGTATTTGAAGATATTCCTTGACAGAACACAAAATGCTGGAGTAACTCAGCGGGTCCGGCAGCATCTGTGGAGAAAAGGAATAGGTGGCGTTTCGGGTCGACACCCTTCCTCATACTGAGGAAGGCTTTGCTCACAGTACTCCAAACGGCCATGTTTGGAGTACTGTGAGCAAATTTGGGCACCTTAGCTGAGGAAGGATGTGCTGGGTCTGGATAGGGTCCAGAGGAGGTTTAAAATAATGATTCCAGGAATGAGCGGGTTAGCATATGATGTGCGCTTGCCAGCACTAGGCCTCTACTCGCTGGAGTTTAGAAGGTTGAGGGGGGACCTCATTGAAGCTTACAGAATAATGAAAGGCAAAGATGTGGAGTGGATGTGGAGAGGATGTTTCCACTGGTGGGGGAGTCTAGAACCAGAGGTCACAACCTCAGAATTAAAGGGGGCTCTTTTACAAAGGAGGCGAGGGTGGACCTCTTTAGTCAGAAGGTAGTTAATCTGTGGAACTCATTGCCACAGACAGCTGTGGAGGCCAAGTCAGTGGATATTTTTCAGGCAGAGATAGGCCAATTCTTGACTAAAACAGGTATCAAGGGTTATGGAGAGAAGGCAGGAAAATGGGATTACGAGGAAGAGATCTGCCATGATTAAATGGTGGAGTGGACTCGATGGGCTGAATGGCCTAGTTCTACTCCTGTAACGTGAACTTGTGAGAGGCAGGGGGAAGGGGAACGAGAGATATAGGCGGTACTTAGGACTAATGAATGGAAGATATGCAGAAAGAACAATAACCAAGGACACGTGGAGCCCAAAATGTATTCCTAGTTCAGCCAGATGTCCATGAACCCTCCCAGACTATTTGGAACTATTAGACAGTGATTAGAATAGCCCCAGTCTCTTCTCCAAATCTCAGCTCATGGGAATTGCATCAAATAGGAATAAACTTGGTCCATCTCGCAAGTTAAGATCCAAGGGACGATAAATCAACCTTTGGTGCTTAGTGCTCGACGTGAGTGTCAGCCAAATACATTGGTGTATTAACAATAATCTATTCAACATTTTCCTTGAGCATTGTCCTTTTCGATCTCTCGTTTTCACACCTTACCCTTCCATGTCTCTATGTCTCCCTCTCCCCTGACTCTCAGTCTGATGAAGGGTCTCGCCCCGAAACGCCTCCCATTCCTTCTCTCCAGAGATGCTGCCTGTCCTGCTGAGTTACTCCAGCGTTTTCTGTCTATCTTCGGTATACCTGCAGTTCCTTCCTACACATTGGTGTCAACGGGATGGATGTTTGTGAACCATTGACCACTATATCATTATTTTGTGTACATCAAAGTATGAAATCAACAGGTGGACATACTCCAATTATGTCATTTGGTCCTGAGTGACATTACCTTTCTTGATACTTAGAGACTGTAGTAAATGGGCCTCACAATATTCCCTTTTGCTACAAATGTGGGCAGGAAGGAAGAAGTTGCAGCCAACACCTTTATACTGCTAAAGACTTTAGAATTTGGAGATACAACCCAGAAATAGGCCCTCTAGCCCACTGAGTCCGTGCCGACCAGCGATCACCCTTCTGTGTACATTGAAATACCAAGTCACCAGGATAACTTACTTGTCTCTATGACGTAATTTGATCCTAAGTGGCATTACCTATTAGTAACTGCCCATTCCTTCATTGATCTGTATGGAATTGATCACTTACAATTGAAAGTAGGTTATATACTTCCAGTTCCACTTCATTATTATTTGATTAATACATTAATTCAATTAAAACTACTCCAAGTCTTGTCAATTTGGGGCTAAATACACAAGCTTGGGTCTGTTTTAAGAAATGGTTAATGACTAATTGGGTCAGTACAGAGCTATCGCTTGTAGTTAGCAGAATCATTACATCCATTGAAACAGTATGGTGTTCAGTAACAGGCTGCCTCTGTTGGGACATTTCGCAGCACCGACGGAGACTTTGATAAAGTACCTCGAGTGCTCCTTGCTGCCTTATCAGTACGCATTTTCTGAAACTCTTCACTGTTAATCTCGTTGCTGTCCACTGGAGTGTCAAGGAACAACCGCTGCCAACCTCTGCTCAGAGTTTACCCACTCTGAGGGATGACAGTGCCTGAAGACTGGAGAATGGCTTTGCTTTGGGCCTGAACCGAGTGAGTTTTTAAGATGAGCTTTCAGTAGATGCGGACGCAGTGCAGCACACGAAAGAAAGAAATGAAAGGAAATCATTCAGTGGGATGGGAGTAAGCCAAGGAGTGTCCAGAATAAACCCACAGCCCTTAAAATGAGTTGGAAGGAACTGCAGATGCTGGTTTAAACCGAAGAAGATAGACACGAATGCTGAGGTAACGTCAGTCTGAAGAAGAGTCTCGACCTGAAACGTCACCTATTCCTTCTCTCTAGAGATGCTGCCTGTCCCACGGAATTGCTCCAGCATTTTGTGTCTAGCTACCCTTAAAATGAGAGTCAGTAGGAAGGTTTGTATTTCATATTAGACCGTGTTCCTCTGTCATATAGAAACCTCAGGGCTACCGAGCTTAATCTTGAATTTGGAGTTAACACTACATATTGTGTTGGGTTGATTGTAATGTAACATCGGTAGTTATTACATTTGGGAAGTTTAGTTTAGTTGAGAGTTCTCTGGCACCTCAGTCACGAGGCACTGGCACATTTGGCAGCTTCAGCTTTTGGCCTCAAGGGGCACTGGCATTTATATTACATATACATCACATCCCCCCCTTCCCTTTAATTACATCACATCTCCCCCTTCAACGTTGGGGTCAAAACTAATAAATTGAACCTTTAATCAATTTAATGTGGATAAAGTACCACAAATAACACAGTGCTCTTGAGTTACAAGTCAATGTTGACCATTAATCGCCCATTCACACTATCTCTATGTTATCTCACATTCTCAGCCACTCCCTACACGAGGGCCTATTTTATGTTTACAGAGGCCAATTAACCTACAAACCTGCATGTCTTTAGGACGTGGGTGAGAACCTGAGCACCCGGAGGAAACCCACGCAGGTCACAGGGAAACTCTACATAGGCAGCACATGAGGCCAGGATGGAACTCGGGTCTCTGGCATTGTGAAGCAGCAGATCTACCAGCTGTGTCACTGTGACACCCTAAAATATTAAAAAATGTAAAATATTTTATTAAATGAGTAATACTTCAATCATCTACGCTAATATTAACTATATCCCCCCTATAACTTTGCTGTGGCTGGAATAACAGGAAAGAAGACACGGGCGGTCACGGTGGCGCAGCGGTAGAGTCGCTGCCTTACAGCGCTTGCATCCGGGTTCGAACCCAACTACATGTACAGAGCTTGTACATTCTCCCCGTGACCGCATGGGTTTTCTCCGAGCTCTTCGGTTTCCTCTCACACTCCAAGGACGTACATTGTACATTAATTGGCTTGGTGTAAGTGTACATTGTCCCTAGTGTGTGTACGATAGTGTTAGTGTGCGGTGACCGTTGGTCGGCGTGGACTCGGTGGGCCGAAGGGCCTGTTTCCGTGCTGTATCTCTAAACTAAACTAAATAAGAGTTGGATCTTTCTGCCGCTCGTTTCTCAGAGGTGCAATAATGCATGCTGGGAGACGTAGTCCTCAGGCTAAGGCCAAACTCCAATGCACGGCAAGCAGCTAGTACTTCAGAGCACTGAACATGAAGCCTGACCCCTTTGAATAACAATTTGGGAAATAAGGTGCCACATTAATGGGTGGCACGGTGGCACAGCAGTAGTGTTGCTGCCTTACACTGCCAGAGACACAGGTTCAATCACGACTACGACTGCTGTCTGTATGGAGTTTGTACGTTCTCCCCGGGACCTGCATTGGTTTTCTTCCACTCTCCAAAGTCGTACCATTTTGAGGTTAATTGGCTTGGTATAAATGTAAATTGTCCCTTAGATACTGTTAATGTGCGGGGATCGCTGGTCTTTTCCTTTACTCTGTTGACTGAAAATGTAAATTAGACCTATGCAGGAATGAAAGTGGGGGAAAAAACTGGAAGCAAAGAAAATGCAAGACACATCGGGGCTGGCAACAGATGACCTCCAGCAAGGAGGTTACCTGATAGGCTGATTGTTGGGTCTGATGCAGGGTTCCGACCTGAAATGTCACCTATTTTTCTCCAGAGATGCTGCCAGACCCACTGTGTTAATCCTTCCTCTGTATATATAAAACCAATGCCCCCAAGTCTATGTAGTTCAGAGGTTATTTGGAGGTTGTTGTGTTTAATAACCAGATGGTTGTAGGGAATGTAATGTCTCCTGTTAGACTCTGTTGTGACTAGCGCAATAAATACACGTCCGACATCTTGTAAGAAGGATTTAATCTGCACAACCTGGAAACTTCTAGAAAGTCACCTGACCTCAGTCACGAGGCACAGGCACATTTGGCAGCTTCAGCTTTTGGCCTCAAGGGGCACTGGCATTTATATTACATATACATCACATCTCCCCCTTCAACGTTGGGGTCAAAACTAATAAATTGAATCTTTAATCAATTTAATGTGGATAAAGTACCACAAATAGCACAGTGCTCTTCATAGTACAAAACTATAAAATAATTGCCCAACAATTTTACATAACTTGTCGAGTTGGGGGTTTTGACAATCGCCCACTTCTCGTGTAAGTCGTATTTCCAACGCGTCCTGTATCGTATTTCTGTTGCGTGCGAGTGTGGCTTGGCACACTTTGAGCCGGTTCCCCCACCACAGAACCTTGTGATGCGGCCTGTGATAGTTCTCTTGAGTTTGGGAGACTAGCTCCTTCTGGGAGAGTGTTCGCGCTCGTCTGCTGCGTGTTGCCAGGGCACGGCTCAGCTGCTTCACGAGCAGGCGTATGTCCTCCCTGTTTCTGCGGAACTCAGTACCACTCGGCGTAGAGATGACGTAGCTCCGAGGGGGACGGGTTTCCTCTTGCAATGCGGCCACGTTGCCACTCGGTTGGTTTGGCACGAAGCCACACCTGTTGTTGTTCAAGGCGCGGCAGCGGCTTGGCGCTAGCCTTCTCATTGAAGTATGCTGCCTGTTTGTCTTGCTAGACGGCCAGTTGTGGTCCCATGGGAGGCACATGATGAGGCAGTAAGGGCGATAGAGGCGATAACAATTTGCTTCTTAACAGTCTACTGTTCAGTAACAATGAGGGGGCATAGCTGCCTGTCCCGTCGAGGGGGGTGTTGCGGTATTCGAGGATGGCGTCCATCGGGTCACGGCCACTGCGTTTGGCCTCCAGGGCACTGGCATTTATATTACATATACGTCACAGGGAAGAAGCTGCTCCTGAACCTGGACGTTACAGTTTTCAGCCTCCTATATCTTCTTCCCGATGGCAGGAGTGAAATGAGTGTGTGGCCAGGGTGGTGTGAGTCTCTGATGATGCTGCCGCTACAATACTTAGAACTCTATTCAGCACTCTGTATCTTCCCATTGGTTCTATCTAACATAGAAACATAGACATTAGGTGCAGGAGTAGGCCATTCGGCCCTTCGAGCCTGCACCGCCATTCAATATGATCATGGCTGATCATCCAACTCAGTATCCCGTACCTGCCTTCTCTCCATACCCTCTGATCCCCTTAGCCACAAGGGCCACATCTAACTCCCCTCTTAAATATAGCCAATGAACTGGCCTCAACTACCCTCTGTGGCAGAGAGTTCCAGAGAACCACCACTCTCTGTGTGAAAAAAGTCCTTCTCATCTCGGTCCTAAAGGATTTCCCCCTTATCCTTAAGCTGTGACCCCTTGTCCTGGACCTCCCCAACATCGGGAACAATCTTCCTGCATCTAGCCTGTCCAACCCCTTAAGAATTTTGTAAGTTTCTATAAGATCCCCTCTCAATCTCCTAAATTCTACAGAGTGTAAACGGAGTCTATGCAGTCTTTGTTTATAAGACATTCCTGATATCCCAGGAATCAGTCTGGTGAACCTTCTCTGCACTCCCTCTATGGCAATAATGTCCTTCCTCAGATTTGGAGACCAGAACTGTACGCAATACTCCAGGTGTGGTCTCACCAAGACCCTATACAACTGAAGTAGAACCTCCCTGCTCCTATACTCAAATCCTTTTGCTATGAAAGCTAACATACCATTTGCTTTCTTCACTGCCTGCTGCACCTGCATGCCTACTTTCAATGACTGGTGTACCATGACATCCAGGTCACGCTGCATCTCCCCTTTTCCATCGGCCACCATCTATTGACTTGATTGTATTTATTTGTGGTATATATGATCTGTTCGGATAGCATGCAAAACAAAGCTTCTCGCTGTATCTCGATACATGTGACAATAATAAACCTAAACCAGTTTGGTAGGACATTGATTCCAGCCCATTTTAAGTGAAGCTCATTCATGGAATGAACGGGCCTTCCGGTGAACAATGTCCATAAGATCATTAGGGGCGGATCAGTGGCGCAGCGGTCGAGTTACTGCCTTACAGCGCCAGAGACGTGGGATCGATGCTGATTACGGGTGATGTCTGTATGGAGTTTGTACGTTCTCCCCATGACCGTGTGGGTTATCTCCGGGTGCTCCGGTTTCTTCCCACATTCTTCCCAAAGACTTTCAGGTTTGTAGGTTAATCGGCCTCAGTAGATTAGAACACTGGGTTAATGGGTGATTGCTGGTCAGCGTGGAATCGGTGGGCCGAAGGTGGGAGGTTCTACTGCAGTTGTACAGGGTTTTGGTGAGACCACACCTGGAGTATTGCGCACAATTTTGGTCTCCAAATCTGAGGAAAGACATTCTTGCCATAGAGCGAGTACAGAGAAGGTTCACCAGACTGATTCCTGGAATGTCAGGACTTTCACATGAGGAAAGACTGGATAGACTTGGCTTGTACTCGATAGAATTTAGAAGACTGAGAGGGGATCTTATAGAAACTTACAAAGTTCTTAAGGGGTTGGGTAGGCTAGATGCAGGAAGATTGTTCCCGATGTTGGGGAGGTCCAGAACAAGGGGTCACAGTCTAAGGATAAGGGGGAATTCCTTTAGGACCGAGATGAGGAAAACATTTTTCACACAGAGAGTGGTGAGTCTCTGGAATTACCTGCCACAGAAGGTAGTTGAGGCCAGTTCATTGGCTATATTTAAGAGGGAGTTAGATGTGGCCCTTGTGGCTAAAGGGATCAGGGGGTATGGAGAGAAGGCAGGTACGGGATACTGAGTTGGATGATCAGCCATGATCATATTGAATGGCGGTGCAGGCTCGAAGGGCCGAATGGCCTCCTCCTGCACCTATTTTCTATGTTTCTATGTTTCTAAGAAGGGTCTGTTTCCCCCACTGTATCTTCAAACTAAACTAAACCACAAGACAGAGGAGCAGAATTAGGCCATTCAGCCCATCGAGCCTATTCCGTCATTATCCATCCGGAACACGAAGCCTAGTTAAACTAATTTTCACTCCCTGCCCGTCATCTATATCCCTCCTTTCCCTGCTGAACCATGTACCTATCTGAGAGCCTCTTAAATGCTAGTATTGTATCGGTCTCCACAACTACCTTTGGACTGTGCGGCTCATAACAAGAAACCGATCAATTTCCTGCATGGGTCTCATCTACATTTTCAGTCAACAGAGTAAAGAAAATATTACCCCACAGATCCAAAAAATAACCATTTACTATTTGCAAAGCAAATGCGCATTGACATAAAATGCAAGAATATTTTATGTCTCGCAGTGATCGTTTGGGAATGTTCTTCACGCAGATCAGAAGGGATTACTCAGACTGATGTTACAGGTCCCAAGGCATTATCTGAGGAAGAGCAGGCTGGATGACCTGGACAGATTTTTCCCTTAATCAATATCACCAAAGCAAATAATTCTGTAACTTATCCCCTGGGGCTTTGCTGTGTTCAGATCACTTGCAGCACCTGCCTTTAAACATAGCTGAACTTAAATAATTCAAAGGTTGTATGGAAAGTTCGAGCATAAAATTCCTCTCTGCACTTTCCACAGATTCCACTGATCCTTCAGGCTCTCCCCTGCTTTTAGCTGCGAGCCGATACTCCCCAATTAGAAAACGGTTCCAATTTCCCCTGGGATCTTATCAGGGAAGAGGTTGACATGGGCCATTCAGTCAACTGGGACTATACTGGCTCATAGAGTTGCAGAGACTTACAGCAAGGAAGCAGTTCCTTCCGCCCACCAAGACTGGATCAACCCTTACCCACCCATTTACACCAGTCCCACATTATTACATTTCTGTTTATTTTCCTCATATTCACCTCAAATGCACCAGATTCTTCCGCTCACCTATAAACTAAGGGGCAATCTACAATGGCCTATTTTAACCAACCAGCAAGCATGACTTTGAGGCGTGGGAGGAAACGGGAACACTGGCAAGGAACCTACATTGGTCACACGGAGAACGTGAAAACTCCAAGCAGACAGCATCCAGGATTAAAACTGAACCTGGGTCTCTGGTGCTGTGAGGTAGTGGCTCTACCAGCTATGCCACTGTGCTACTATAAAACATATATTTCTACTCTCCTGGTTTTGATCCATAGCCCCGAAAATGTCTCCATTCAAGTACATATCATAAGACCACGAAGACACAGGAGCAGAATTAGGCCATTCAGCCCATCGAATCTGCTTCGCCATTCGATCATGGCTAATCTATTTTTCCCTCTCAACCCATTCTCCTGCCTTCTCCCCATAATCTTTGATGACTTTACTGATCAAGAACCTATGATCTCTGCTTAAAAAATACCCAATTACTTGGCTTCCACGGTCTTTTGTGGCAATTATTTCCACAGATTCACTGTCCTCTGACGAAAGAAATTCCGCCTCATCACCATTCTAAATGTACGTCCTTTTATTCTGTGGCTGTGCCCTTTGATCCTGGATTTTCCCACGACTAGGAATTTGATATGATTTTTAAAGTTAGCATTGAAACAGCTGTTTATTATCCTTTCAGGCAAAGCATTCTGGATCCTAAAGGGGCTGTCCCACAGTTCTGGCGAGTTTGCCCTCCACTCATACTCGCAGCATGGTCGACACGAGGTTTTTGGAACTCTCCTTCATGCTCGAGAGTAGTCCCCGTTTACTCGAGGCCTCAACTAGGTCGTGGCGTATTTTTCAACATGTTAGGAAATGCCCGCGAGTAAAAAAAGGTCGCCGTGGAATAAATCTATACATTTTTTACTCGTAGGTTTAGTCGTAATAGGTTGTAGTACGTCGTAGTAGGTCGGCATGTTAGTCGTAGGTAATCGAGGGTAGTCAAAGGTAGTCGAAGGTAGTCGTAGATAGTCTTCATCATAGTCGAAGGGAGGTGGAAGGGAGATCGAAGGACATCGAAGGAGGTTGTCTTCACTCTCCACTATTCAGTGTCCAACTTTCCCGAAGTTAGTCATAGCTAGTGGAAGCTGGTCTTCAACATAGTCAAAGGAGGTTGAAGGAGGTCTTCTACATAGTCGAAGGAGGTCTTCAACATGTCTTTTTTTCAAACTCTCCTAAACTCTTCTAAATTCGACAATTAGGTCGCCCAAGTGGGACAGCACCTTAACAACTCTCGTAGAAGAAAGTAATCTTCCCTTGGATATTTTGTTATTCATTTGTCTTTATCTTTTGGCTACCGAACAACAACTTCCTTTCCATCATGTACGAAATCTCGCATAGTTTTTCTTGATTAATTCTCCCTATATTAAATCATGCCTGTAAGTACTTCAGCGTATGATTCTGGAAAGGTCTTTGAAACAGCTGGAAAATGGGACCGAGATGTGTCTTCCCAGAAATCCACCCTTGTTTGACACATTTAACGCTGCGTTAAAAAAAATCCACTTCAGCATTCAGATTGGATTACACTGACCTGTGGTCGTTCTGGAGCGCGTTTAGCATTGCCAACCACAGATGACGCTCGAGGCAGTGACATATCTTATTGTATGCATTTCTCGTCGTCCCATTGCAGGGTGGAAGTGGTGGCTTTGGGAAGAGTGGGAGAGAGGTCTGCCAGAATGTAGTTTGCACTGGAGGGTATTAGCAAAAAAAGGGGAGTTGGATTAAACCTGGAAAAAAAGAGTAGCTCAGTGCTGGAGTAACTCAGCGGGTCAAGTAGCATCTCTGGAGAGCATGGATAGGTAACGTTTTGGGTCGGGACCTTTCCCGACCTGAAACGTCATCTACCCATGTTCTCCAGAGATGCTGCCCGACCCGCTGAGTTATTCCAGCACTTTGTACCTTTTTCCTGTAATCCAGCGCCTGCACTTCCTTGGATCCACATTGGGCAAAACCATGGATTGTTTTCTCTGGAGCTCATGAGGGGTTTTATACATTTTAAAAGTTAATAATTTTAATAAATAGAAATCTATAAAAAATAGCGAGAAGAGTCGATAGATAAGGTCTTTCTCCAATGGCGGAAAATTCAACTGTCACTGAGCATATTCGAGGAAGATCAATAGATTTAAAATATTAAGGGAGTCAAGGAAAGTGATGGCGAGGCAGAAGATCAGCCCTGGTCCTACCACTGAGGGAATAAGCACGAGGGGCTGAATGGCCTATTCTCGTCATGCATTCTTCTGTGATAAGTTAGAAGTATTGCAAAATTAGGTTCAAAATCCTGGGAGGTACAAATCCTGAATAAAAATGAGGTGATACAACCTTGAAAGTAATAGCGTACTGGATGGTGTTGCACACTGTTAACAAAACCTCCTATGGATTAATTAAAAGTTAAGCAATCTGCTCTATTTTAGCAGTGGTTTGAAGGCACATTCTGGACTGCAGAACCCAACTGCCTAACTCTAAAGATCTTTACTTAATTAACCCATTGCCAAGCTAGTATTACTTCAGTATGTTCACAATTTGAGTCAGGCATCTTCTAGGGGGGAAAAAAAACCCATTTAAGTGATGGAGACCAGGCTACAAGAGAACGATGATGGCTTCATTGGTACCAGCATGGCACATTGGCGCAGAGGTACAGTTGCTGCCTTACAGTGTCAGGGACCCGGATTGAACAGTATAACCCAGAGCTCATTTAGTAGCTTGTAAGATTGAGCAAATACTGTGTGAAATAATATGGATAAAATCATCACAAAACATATACCATTTCAAGAAACCTCGAACAAGTATGTGACAAACCATTATAAAGATCCATGCACTGGAACCCAGAGACCCGGGATCGATCCTGACTATCGGTGCTGTCTGTACGGAGTTTGTACCGTGTGGGTTTTCTCCAGGTGCTCTGGTTTCATCCCACACTCCAAAGGCGTCCTTGTAGGTTAATTGGCTTTGGTAAAATTGTAAGCTTTCTCAAATGTGTGGGATAACGCAAGTGTATGGGGTGATCGCAGGTCAGCACGGACTTGGTGGGCCAAAAGGCCTGTTTCCATGCTGTATCTTTAAAGTCTAAAGCCAAAAATGAACTATCAGCGATGCCAAGGGCTAGATGTTCTAATCTAAGAAAAGAAAACTCAGAGAGAAAATAATAGTTTGAAATAGTGACCTCACTCCTGCCAGAGAGATCTTCTGAAAACCGTCACAAAATACTGGAATAACTCAGTGGGTCAGGCAGCATCACTGGAGAAAATGGATGTGATGGCTTAGGTCAGGACCTTTCATCTTTTTTCCTCACTTATCCAACATTTTCTGTCGATCTTTAGTATAAACCAGCATCTGGCAGTTCATTTTTATTACAGGTAGACTCTCTGATTATACTTGGGTTGTTCAGTTTGTTATTTTTCCATCTTTGCTTGTTTAACCTCATTTTTATTTTCCTTGTGTCCATTCAAAAAAAAAGTCCATTGTTGGGCATGAGGGTATGGATTAACTCAATGGACGGTGATAGCATAACACCTGGTGCTGGAAGAACTCAGCGAGTCACACAGCATCTGTGGAGGGGATGAACAGACAGCGATTTGGGTCGGGACCATTTTGTACACTGCCCTTCAGCATAGTAATAGCCAGGGTCAGCGGTCAGAAGACCTCTAGGTTTGGTGAAGGAAAGATCTTGGAATCTCTTTAGCTTCATGACATAGTTCGGACAAGTTCCCAATTAGATAACTTAATTAGCAAACTATCCCCATGGCCATCATGCCTCAGTGCAGAAATATTCCTTTTGGTCCAAATTATCCTTTCCCCAGGTAGACAAAAATGCTGGAGAAAATCAGCGGGTGCAACAGCATCTATGGAGCGAAGGAAATAGGCAAGGTTTCTGGCCAAAACCCTTCTTCAGACTGATGTGAAGGGGGGGGGGGGGGGAGAAGAAAGGAAGAGGAGGAGCTAGAGGGCTGAGGGAGAATTGAGAAGGGGAGGAGACAGTTGTGACTACCTGAAATTAGATAAGTCAATGTTCACACCGCTGGGGTACAAACTGCCCAAGCAAAATATGAGGTGCTGTTTCCCTTCCCCACTATCTCTTTAGTTTAAAGTTATCTCTTCGCTTTCTCTGTCCTAGTTCCGATGAAGAGTCCTTGACCTTTAGTTTAGTTTAGAGATACAGCGTGGAAACAGGCCCTGCGGCCCACCGAGTCTGCACGCCGACCAATGCACATAAACGCTATCCTACGCACACGAGGGACAATTTACATTTACACCAAGCCAACTAATCTACAAATCTTGACGTCTTTGGGGTGTGGGAGAAAACCAAAGATCTTGGAGAAACCCCATGTGGTCACGGGGAGAACGTACAAACTCCATGCAGACGGAACCTGCAGTCGGAAACGAACCCGGATCTCAGCCGCTGTAAGCGATGTAAGGCAACAACTCTACCGCTGCGCCACCATGCCGCCCCTGAAACATTAACCCGTATTTCTATTTCTACACTCTCTGACTTGCTGAGTGTTTCAACCATTTCCTGATTTTGCTTTAGGTTTCCTTCAACTGCAGTATTTTTTTTTGAGCTGTCAATTAGACTTGTCATGAAGAGTTTTACTGACAAACATTATTAAATTCAGATCAAGTAGCTGCTTAAACATCTGTGCACCACAGGAAACAAAGTGGAAGTATAGAGGAGGGTTCCTGCTTCTTGGCCTCCCATGTAAACAAAGGGAATAGTAAGATTGAACGAGAACTTACCAAGTTTGAAGGTTGATCTTTATTTCATGAGGAGTTGCGGTGAGGGATTTCGTGAAGAGCCCGCCGGCACGCATGCGCGACATTCTTCAAAGCAGCGGTGTGGAATCACAGAAACAACAACAGAAATGACTTGGCATAGTAAGATTTAAAGAGACTCTGATTACCAGCTGAAGATGATCGAGGGTTGGGAGCGGAGGGCACGAAATCCCTCACCGCAACTCCTCATGAAATAAAGATCAACCTTCAAACTTGGTAAGTTCTCGTTCAATCTTACTATTTCATTTCGGAGTCACGTGAGTGACTTCGTGAAGACTTCAAAGCTTCTGTGATTACACGCCCTGGACAACGTCAATGCAGACACACCACTAGCAAGGATGGATTGGAGTAAACAAGTTGATGAAACGAGGTTATACTGAAACAAAAAGAAGATTTATTAATAACACAACAAATAACGCCCTTTTAATCAGGGACATCCCCACGTTCACACCCGGCGTTCAGCACGGCCTCTGCGAATTGAAGGGGAGCAGCAACAGGCTTATTATAGAACCGCTGGAACACCGATTCATTCGCCCATCCTGCTGTGGCGAGGATATGGTCCATGGGTACCTCCATGACCCTCGCCGCCGACGTAGATGCAGCCCTGGTGGAGTGGGATTTAAACACATTAGTGTCAATACCTGCCTTATCCAGGACGATCCGGAGCCACCTGGATATCGTCTGGACTGTCACTCGATGGTGAGGTCTTTTGTGAGTGACAAGCAGGTACAACTCCATTCCTCTGATGCTCCTCGTCACCTTGATGTAGTAACGGATGTGAGTGGCTAAACATAGCCGAGCATCTGCAGGGTATGCCGGGAACTTCAGCTGCAGCCCTGTGCACCCAGGTCTATGCTGCTTGAGTAGCTCATCGATGAAAAAGACTACTTCTCCAGGGGTCGACGCCATCCTATCAATACGAAGTTTGTGGAGCGTCTGAACCCGCTGTGCTGAAGTCAGCGCTAGTAACATCACCAATTTCATAGTGAGTCGGTCCAGCTGTAACCCTTCCATGGGTGACCACGACCTGAGCAGGGTAAGCACATCCCTGACATCCCAGGTGATGTTGTAGCGTGGTGTCGGCGGATTTAGATTGAATATTCCCCGCATCAGTCTGGACACTAGCCTGTTCGATCCTACCTCGATGTTGAGGTAGAATGATAGCGCACTCCTTGCGCTGTTGATGGCACTATAACTCAAGTGCTCATCGTGGTGCAACCCCGCGAGGAATTCCAGGACGTCGGCTATGGAGACATCATCATAGGCGATGTGAGAGCGACTGCAGTAGGCTTCCCACTTGGTGATGTGGGAGAGATATCTCCGCCTGGTTGACTCTCGACATGATGCTCCAATGGTGTTCATGGTCCGGGTGGTGAGGCCATACTGCATCCATGGCCTGGTCAGAACCTGCAAGCCAGTAATTTTAGATAGGCATGGCAGGGGTGTAATTCCCCTGAAACAGGGTGAGAAACCAAATGTGGGCAACCCGCTAGAGGGACCCAAGGTTGACTAATCATGTCAGAGACCACCGGATACCAAGGCTGCGTAGGCCAGTCGGGTATGACAAGAATGCCTCTGGCAGAATCCATCTTGATTTTTTGTAATACCCGACTGATGAGGCAAAACGGGGGGAATGCATAGAAAAACCAATTCCCCCAGTCTAGCGAGAATGCATCAATCGCTAATGCCCCAGGGTCTGGTTCCCATGAAACATATGTTGGTACCTGATGGTTCAACCGGGACGCAAAAAGATCTATATCCGGTTGGCCAAATTCGGCTGTAATTTGGGCAAATATTTGAGGATGCAGCATCCACTCAATACTATCATTGAATTTGCGTGACCTGGTGTCTGCCACAGTATTAAGCCTGCCTGGCAGATAGGTGGCTGAAATCCAAATATCACGATCAATACACCAGCACCAAATAGTATTAGCCAATTTGTCACAAGAGACTGACCTGGTACCGCCCATATGGTTTAAATATGCCACCGCTGTGGTGTTGTCTATTTGGAGACGGACATGAGTTCCACTAAGATTAGCACAATATGCCCGTAGTCCGTGAAATGCTGCAAGCAGCTCCAAATAGTTAATCCCTTGTCTTAGCAACATGCTAGCTTCAAGGGGATCCCACCTGCCACCACAACTAGAAGAGCTGTCCGCAGCTCCCCAGCCTAGAGAGCTTGCGTCAGTTTGCAAATATACCACCGGATTGGGCACAACAATGGGTTTGAATGCCCTGCCAATATTGGACACCCACCATTGCAGCTCAACCTTAGCATCAGAAGGCAGCCCCATAGGTCTGTCAAAATGACCAGCGTTCTTTTTTAACGCAGCAATCTTGGCCCTTTGCAAATTTTGATAATGCAAAGGCCCAAACCGGGCTGCCGGAAATAAAGCTACGATTTTCCCAATCACCTTAGCTGTATGCCGAATAGATGGTATACTGGCGGATGCGAGATCCTGACATGCAAGGGAGACATCCTCAACCTTGTGAAATGGAATGGTGGCCCTCATTTGAATAGAGTCCACCGTGAAACCCAAATAATCCATAACCTGGGATGGGTGAAACTTTGATTTTTCTGGATAGACTATAAACCCTAGCTGCTGAAACATAGTGACAGTAGCCAAAACAGCCCTTTCAGCTGCTTCCAGAGTGTTGCCAATAATCAGAATATCATCTAAATAAGCCATTACAATATGATGTTGTATGCGTAATTTGGCCATAACAGGTTTGAGTAATTTAGTAAAGAGCCTAGGGGCGGTGGTAAGCCCATTTGGTAAGGCCCGATATTGCCAGAGCTGATCCATCCAGACAAATTTCAAAAATTTCCGGTGATGTTTCCGGATGGACACTGAATAGTATGCATCTTTCAAATCAATACATGCCATAAAGCAACCATGCGAAATCAGTGATTTGGCTGTCTCAAAGGTGTCCATTTTGAAATGTGTATATGTTACAAAGGTATTCAACTGGGTCAAGTCAATAATCACCCGACAACCTCCATCCTTTTTTGGCCTAGTAAATATATTGGAGACGAATTCAATGGGCTCGTGAATAGTTTTTTCTATCACGCCTTTTTGTTCCAAACGAAAAATTTCAGCCGTGCCTGCTGCCTGCTCAACGGCAGACAGCGTAAACTTCCGTTTAGGCATATGCTGGGATGGAGGAATGTTGCCGTGAATAAATTCAATAGAATGACCTCGAATATTTTGTAACACAAATTTGTCTGAAGTAACTGCTCCCCAAGCTTTAGCAAAGAACCGGAGTCGCCCTCCAACATGTGAGATTAAAGGGGCAGGAGAAAGAAAACCAGACCACCTTACCTCCATGGTCACCGGCGGTCCCTGACATACTTGAGTGGCCGAGGAGGTGCTGGGTTGGGCTGACGATGAGATGGCTTCATCTTCCACTGGGGTCGCTGTGTGCCTGACCCCAAAAAAGACCGCTGCTGCTGGCCCTGTTGATAGTAGTGCTGAGTAGCAGCATATGGTCTTGATGCTGGTGCGACCGGACCTCGCGGTCGAGCAGGAGGAGCTTTTGGCACCGTCGGTCTGGGGGCGATCTGAGATCGCATAAGTCCCACCGTTTTGGCTACCTCATCAAGCTCCTTGACCCTCTTCGGCAGGTCTTCTCCGAAGAGTTGTCGGGGCGGCGGTGGCGGTGGAGGTTTACACAACCCAGCAAATTTTGGGTTGATAGACGGACGGATGCTATTCTTCCGAAAATCGTTGATTTCGTGCTGGGTGGCACATAACAGCGCCAACGCATCCTCCTGGTCCAATGACAGGTCAGTTCCATCGACCGACCGCGCAAAGGCGGTAATACCGGCCGTGAGGAGTTTGAGGATCCGCTGGAGTTTAACCTCCTGATGGCGGACAGCCACGCCGATGTTGCCCCATATGGGCGTATTGACCAGGGGCACGTTGAGGGCATTACAGTTGGACGGGGCCTTGTGGCGCTGAGTGGCCTGTGAAAGTACTTCCTCCTGCAACCGCTGATCTGTGAGAAAGTCTATTGTTGCTGCCAGTTTTGGCTGAAGCGGAAGTCCAGTTGTGATTGGTGCAGCAAATTTGGCCGCCACGTCCAGTAGCTCAGGTGTCGGTGCCTCCGACGGTGTTGGTGTAGGGTCAAACCCCTCTTCCCCTTGTGGCTCGCTGATGATAGAAACTGGCGAGGTGGCCCTGTGCCTGTCGATATCTGTAGGTGCGTACTGCTGTTGATTATGGAGCAACAGCTCCAGCAGCCGCTCGATGCGGTCAATACGCCCACCATCCTGAACACTCGGATGGTCGGAGTCCTCCGGCTCAGAAACCATGCCGGGGCTCCTATCATCGGCCCGCACCTCAGAGAAGTGATCTCGGTGCCGGAATGGATCGCTTTCGGCCGCCGCAGCGAAACCGTGCGAGTCCCGTGCGGGCAGGGTGTCCAACCGCCTCTTCTTGGCGGGAGCAGAAACCGTTGCCACAAAGGGCCCTGACGGCTTGGGGTTGACTCCAGCAGAAGCATGGAGCGACGCCCGCACAGGCTTGCCGGCTGTCCGCATTTCGGACGGTGCCGACGCATGGTCTCGTCCTCCCATCCATGGGGTACTCGGCGACCGAGGCGGGACCGTACCCAAGCCCCCCGTCCCGGCGGCGGGGGTTGGGAGTTGGGTAGCAGACCTTAACGACCCAGGTCCCGCCGTTGCACCAGACCGCTCCATGGCGGCTGGTGGAGCCTTGGCCCGGACCGGGTTAGGCTTACGGGCGCCTCTGCTGCCTTTTAATGAAGGGCTAGCGGAGGGGGGTCGGGCCGCAGCACGAGACCCCTTCCCCGTTGTCGCCAAAGGCGAACTTGTGGCAGGGTCCACCCTTTCAGGAGGCACCCCGACGTCCTCCTCCACGCACTCCTCCTCGGAGCTGTGGCGACTCAGCGGGTCCCGACCTGCAGCAGCAGACGGCAATGACTTCCCCGCCTTCTTCCCGGCCCCAGGTGTAAACGATGAGGGCGCCGGGCCACGACTTCTTCGTCCAGACATTCTGAACACTCCAATCCGCACCCTTGCTGAAAGACAAAACCGACAGCAAGGGCCAACCAACTTAAGGTGAGTTTAACTTACCTAAGCGGCTCCTTTTGAAGGGCTGGCGAGGAGCGCGCCCCACCGCCAGCTGTCGGCAGCAATGCGTTGCGACGATATGTCGCGCATGCGTGCCGGCGGGCTCTTCACGAAGTCACTCACGTGACTCCGAAATGAAATCTAGCTACATCTACAGTTCAATGCTCACTCTACTAACTGCACTCTGTAATTATTTAACTTTCACTAAAGTTATCATGGATATAGTGTCGACCTTTTCATCTTTGATCAAGATCAAGTATTCAACAATTCATCTGAGGGATGGCAATTATGTTGTGCTGTATGTTGGTCGAACTCTTCAGGATTGACGAAGAAACCAACTTACAATTATTGTGAGGACACTTTAATGAACACACACGGAACTGCAGATACTGTTTTACAAAAAAATAGAGGCACAAAGTGCTGGAGTAACTCAGCGGGCCAGGCTGCATCTCTGGGGACATGGATAGGTGATGCTCCGGGTCGGAATCCTTCTTCAGTCCGAAGAAGGATCCCATCCCAAAGCATGGCCTCCCCTTGCTCTCCAGAGATGCTGCCTGAACTACTAAACTAGTCTAGCACTTTGTGCCTATAACATCAATGAACAAATAAGTTCAGAAAGACATTAAACATTTTAGTAGGTAAATTCTCCAGATTCAGGGACAGTTTCTTCCCAGTTGAAATCAGACAACTGAACCATCCTACCAACAACTAGAGAGCAGTCCTGAGCTACCATCTGCATCATTGGAGACTCTTTGACTGGACTTTACTGGATTTTATCTCACACTAAACATTATACACATCTTTCCCTTTATCCTGTATCTGTACACTGTGGATGGCTTGATTTTCCACTGACTGGTTAGCACGCAACAAGTGCTTTCACTGTACGGTATGGGACTTTATTTGTCACCTGTATCGAGGTACAGTGAAATTCATCTTTGTGTACAGTTCAGTACAAGTATCACTATGCATAAGCACGTAGATACATATTAGATATGCATCTCAGATACAGTACAGAATGGCAGTATTACACTGAGACAGTATATGTAGTGAGTCGGCAGTTTGGTGCCTTTTTCAAGTCCCAGTTGTAAGTGCAGAGATCTTGATCTGACCACAAAGGTTTATTGTCCTGCTGGCGTTGCAGGACTGACTAAGTATAGCCGTTGGTGTATTTTGCCTCTGCTGCTCTACCTCTGTGCCACATGACAATAAACTAAACTCAAGCTAATCTCAAACTCAGATTGAAAGGCACAGCCACAGGTAGACACAAAATGTTGGATCAGGCGGGTAAGGCAGCATCTCTGGAGAGAAGGAATGGGCGACGTTTCAGGTCGAGACTCTTCTTCAGACTGATCAGTCTGAAGAAGGGTCTCGACCCGAAACATCGCCCATTCCTTCTCTCCAGAGATGCTGCCTCACCCGCTGAGTTACTCCAGCATTTTGTGTCTACCTTCGATTTAAACCAGCATCTGCAGTTCTTTCTTATACATAGGAAGGCACAGGTTGGGTTCAATAGGACTATGCGCCCAGGCATTAACTGTGTGTACACCAGGAAGGGGTGGCCTGATGCTGACTGTATGTAAACTCCAGCTGCTTGGTCCCAGTCGCTCTGCTAATGATCTTGTGCTTCGTGGAACATTAGTCACGGAAACATTTTGATCTTTCTTTTCCTTCACAAACTCCCTTTCACCATTGCGCAGAACCGAATTGTCAATGATTGATATTATCCAACTAAGCCTTTCAAACTATTGTTTCCATTGTGCAAGGTATTTGTGAGGCCACACCTGGAGTACGATGCATAATTTTGATCTCTTTATTCGAGAAAGCATATGCTTGCAGGAGAGGAAGACTGAAATAAATTCACTCAATTCATACCTGGAATGAGTGTGTGGTCCTATTGCAAGTGGTTAAATAAATTAGATCTATATCCTTTGGAATTTGGGGCAAAAAGCGATAATCTTACTGAAACAAATGAGATCTTTAGGGGCAGGACAGGGCAAATATAGAGATCTTTTCCTGCGTGTAAAAAATCTTGAATTGGACAGACATTGTTACAAGGTGCATGGAATCTCATAGAAACATGGAAGCGTAGACAATAGGAGCAGGAGAAAGCCATCCGGCCCTTCGAGCCACCACTGCCATTCATTATCATCATGGCTGATCATCCAAAATCAGAATCCCGTTCCTGCTTTCTCCCCATATCTCTTGATTCTGCTAGCCCCAAGATCTATACATAACTCTCTCTTGAATACAGAAGGTTATGAACAGTGTATCAACACTGGGTTGTTAAAACGGAGTGGATAATTATTTGAAAAATCCAAGGAATTGAGGAATCTAGTGTACGGGCAAAGAACAGGAGATGAGGCTTAATGTCAATCATCCATGATCGCAATGAACAATGGCGCAGTCTTACATAGAACATAATACAGTACAGCACAAGAACAGGCCATTTGGCCCAGCAAGTCTGTGCTGACCTAATACCAATCTAACTAACCCAGTCTACCTGCACATGCTCTGTAGCCATTATACCATGCTTGTTAATGTGTCTGCCTAAATACTTCTTAAATGTTGCTTTTGTATTTGCTTCTGGGTCCAAGTGTCCTGTTCCTGCCCCTACTATCTGATGTTCTTCCTCCCTTCCCAAAAATCGGATCAAAATTCACAGTGAGTTTAGTTTAGTTTAGAGATACAGTGTGGAAACAGGCCCTTTGGCCCACCAAGTTTGCAATGACCAGCGATCCCTGCATATTAACACTATCCTACACACATGAGGGACAACTTACACTTATACCAAGCCAATTAACCTGCAAACCTGCACAACCCTTTGGCGTGTGGGAGGAAACCGAATAACTTGGAGAAAACCCACACAGGTCACAGGGGGAACGTACAAATTCCGCACAGACAGCACCCTTAGTGGGATCGATCCCGGGTCTCTGGCGCTGCAAATGCTGTAAGACAGCAACTCTACCGTTGCGCCACCATCCCATCCCTAGTCACAGAGTAATTTCTCTACGATTTTATCAAGACAATGGATTAAATTCTAGGGATCTAGGAGGGTATGTATCAATGTATTCGCATACAGTTTTGGTCTCCTAATCTGAGGAGAGACATTCTTGCCATAGAGGGAGGACAGAGAAGGTTCACCAGACTGATTCCTGGGATGTCAGGACTTTCATATGAAGAAAGACTGGATAGACTCGGCTTGTACTCGCTAGAATTTAGAAGATTGAGGGGGGGGATCTTATAGAAACTTACACAATTCTTAAGGGGTTGGACAGGCTAGATGCAGGAAGATTGTTCCCAATGTTGGGGAAGTCCAGAACAAGGAGTCACAGTTTAAGGATAAGGGGGAAGTCTTTTAGGACCGAGATGAGAAAAACATTTTTCACACAGAGAGTGGTGAGTCTCTGGAATTCTCTGCCACAGAAGGTAGTTGAGGCCAGTTCTGTCAGAATTGAACGAGGAGGAGGACACAAATGCAGGCTCAGACATAGGGCAGACCCGTATTCAGAGTTTAATCGGTCCAAGTCGATACACAGGTAAGCAAGCACAGAAGCAACAGTATAATCTAGGAGCAGGCAAAAACAGTGGTCAAAAAACAGGCAATGGTCAAGGTCATAATATTTCTAGAGCTCGAACAAGGTGATACCAAGTAGCATACACAACAAACTTGCAATGAGAACTAAAACACCAAGGGCTTAAATACAGACTTAACAGGGGATAACGAGACACAGGTGATACACATCAGGGTGGGGCCAACAATCACATGAGGGTAAACGACCTGACAGGAAATGGGACCTGAAACAAGAGGAGATGTGAGACACCAAAATAAAACAAGAATGCAAACTCAAATACTAAACCCCAATAAGAAACAGAAACTAGATCAAACGCGAGACCTGAAAAGTTAATTGGCTATATTTAAGAGGAAGCTAGATGTGGCCCTTGTGGCTAAGGGGATCGGGGGTATGGAGAGAAGGCAGGTACAGGATACTGAGTTGGATGATCAGCCATGATCATATTGAATTGCGGTGCAGGCTTGAAGGGCCGAATGGCCTACTCCAGCACCTATTTTCTATGTTTCTATGTCTTGACTTCTGACCCAAAAGGTCCCCTGTGGATATGGTCGTGAATTTACCATTTTTGTTTCAGCAAGCTGTCATTTTGATAGTAGGGTCCATGTGCGTACAAGTATATATGAAAAGGGGGTTCCACGTTTTAAAGTGAGCTTTCATTAGGTTTAAGATTGTCGTTGGGTTTGCTTCTTGCTTGGGATGATAAATGAATGGATTGAAAGTGAAGCAGCTCTTCTGAAATATTTAAGAGTGTTAAGAGTGTTAATTTATTACAGAATCTCATATTACAGCCACAGATTGCAGTCTTTAAGGTAGGCATTAATACTAGAGTGGCAATTGCTCTCGTGAACTGGATCAAAGATGGAATCTCACTGACTCTGGATGAGGGAAAGTGGTCCCGAAAGGCAGTTTCCATCAGACCATCGTTGAATATTTCATCATGTTGTATTGCCAGAACCTCTCAACCAGAGTGAAAAACTAGCAAAACTATTTGGGCAGCGACCGTGTGCATGTATGTCTATTGCATACTAAACCCCGCAAAAAAAAACAGGTTTGCTATGCAACATTTTAACCTAAATGCGACCTAAATATTTGTTAGCTGTTGTTAAATAGCCTGTGAAACAGATAGTGGAGTTAATGTTGGCCTTAAACCTTCTCTAAGCCGAGTTAAGATGGATCAATTATTTATGCATTTTTAATATAAACTATTTGATTTTTTATTATGGTTGGGGAGGAAGGGAGGAAGGGGGGGAGGGGGGACATCTGAGCTTTGCTGGTAAAGAGATCATTTAATGCCCATTCATAATTTTTCTTTACACTTTTTTACACAAAGGACGGTGAGTGTATGAAACTAGCTGCCAGAGGAGGTAGTTGAGGCAGGTACTATCACAACATTTAAGAGATATTTAGTCAGGTTCACGGATAGCAAAGGTTTAGAGGGATGTGGGCCAAACGCGGGCATGTGGGACCAGTGTAGATGGGACATGTTGGTCGGTGTGGGCAAGTTGGGCCCGATTCCACTCTGTATGACTCTATGATTCTGATTACCATTTGAGATGGTGGTGGTGAGCTGACATCTTGAACCATTGCAGTCTTTCTGTTAAAAAACGCTCCCAGAATGTGGTTATAGAGTCAGAGACTGATACAGTGTGGAAACTGGCCAAATCCTTGAGAAAAATGACAACCAGTAACGGGCCCAGCACCGAACCCTGAGGCACACCACTAGTCTCAGGCCTCCATTCCGAGAAGCGACCTTGTTGTTGGGGAGGAAGCTCTGGATTTAAATTCAGTGCAAATGAAGGGAGAACTTGATTTGCAAATCAGGATGGTATGTGGCTCGGAGGGGAATCTGCAATTAAATACCAAATTTAATACCAAATACCAAATGAGTGCCAAATGGCAGGGAGATGTTTAGGGGGCTTGGTTAAAGACGTTATAGAGAAAGTGGGATCTATCAGCATGCATTTGATGAAAGGAAAGGGCTTTTCCTTCAGTCCCAGAGCACTGAGGATTATGTCAACATACAGTGTGGAAACAGGCCCTTTGGCCCAACTTACCCACACCGGCTAACATGTATGTCCCAGTTGCATTAGTCCCATAGTACATTAGAACGTACAAACTCCGTACAGACAAGCACCTGTAGTCGGGATCGAACCCTAGTCTCTGGCGCCACAAACGTTGTAAGGTAGCCGCTCTACTGCTTCGCTCTAGTGTTTCTGTCTACTTGTACCTAAATCACAATTAGTTCAGTTTAGATCAGAGATACATAGAAACATAGAAAATAGGTGCAGGAGTAGGCCATTTGGCTCTTCGAGTCAGCACCGCCATTCAATTAGATCATGGCTGATCAACCAGAATCAGTACCTCGTTCCTGCTTTCTCTCCCTATCCCTTGATTCCATTAGCCCAAAGAGCTATATTAAACTCTCTCTTGGATACATCCAGTGAATTGGCCTCCACTGTCTTCTGTGGCAGAGAATCCCACACAGTCACAACTCTCTGGGCAAAAATGTTTTTCCTCACCTCAGTCCTAAATGGTCCTTTGTTCTGGACTCCCCCAACATGGGGAGCATTTTTCCTGCATCTTGCCTGTCCAATCCCTTAATTATTTTATATGTTTCTATAAGTTCCCATCTCATCCTTCTAAATTCCAGTGACTACAAGCCCAGTCGATCCATTCTTTAATGTGGCAAACAGGCCTTTCAACCTACCGAATCCGTGCCGATTAGCGATCACTTATACAATAGACAATGGATGCAGGAGTAGGCCATTTGGCCCTTCATGCCAGCACCGCCATTCAATGTGATCATGGCTGATCAGTACCCAGTTCCTGCCTTCTCCCCATATCCCCTGACTCCACTATTTTTAAGAGCCCTATCTAGCTCTTCCTTGAAAGCAACCAGAGAACCGGCCTCCACCGCCCTCTGAAGCAGAGAATTCCACAGACTCTCCACTCTCTGTGAGAAAAAGTGTTTCCTCGTCTCTGTTCTAAATGGCTTACTCCTTATTCTTAAACTGTGGCCCCTAACACTGTCCCACACACTCAAGGGCCAAATTACAATTTGACCAAGCCAATTACCCAGCAAACCTGTACGTCTTTCGCGTGTGGGAGGAAGCCGGAGCGCCCGGTGAAAACCCATGCGGTCACGGGGAGAACGTAGAAACTCTGTACAGACAGCACCCATAGTCAGGATCGAACCCGGGTCTCTGGCGCTGTCAGGCATCAAATTTACCACTGTGCTACTGTGGACAAAGCTGCACTTGCCAAAGCAAAATGGCAGTTGTGGTTCCAAGCTGTGGAATGTATCTTCCCTGTGATTAACGCAATATGGAAAGAAAACTGATCAACACATTTATAGGTCAATGGAGAATAATTTAACATCATTGTGATATGCTTTTGAAGTTAATAATTCCTTGGGTAACAATAGAAACTAGAGCAGTTATCATTACAAGACAATCAAGCTGCCCTTCATATGTCACGTCCTTTTCTGCAAATATGCTACAAATCAGGAAAAAAAAGATGGATTAAAATGCCAGCTGATGTTTCAAACATGATGACACATTCAGATTTTAAGATCATAAGTGATAGGAGAAGCACTAGGCCATTCAGCCCATCAAGTCTACTCCACCATTCAATCATGGCTGATCTATCTCTCCCTCTTAACCCCCTTCTCCTGCCTTCTCCCCATGACCTCTGACACCCGTACTAATCAAGAATCTCTCTATCTCTGCCTTAAATAAATCCACTGACTTGGCCTCCGCAGCCATCTGTGGCAAAGAGTTCCACAGATTCACCACCCTTGAACTAGAGAAATTCCTCCTAATCTCCTTCCTAAAATAACACATTTTAATTCTGAGGCTATCAGCTGTAATCCCAGACTCTCCCACTAGTGGAAACATCCTCTCCACATCCACACTCTGTCCGAGCCTTTCACTATTCTGTACGTTTCAATGAGGTTCCCCCCCCCCTCCTCATTCTAATAAACTCTAAATTTTGGGGCAATGGGTGCAGTGTACAGCTCCAGTGGGGATTATTTGCATTGTAACCTTTTACATTAAAAAAACACAGTCATCAGAAGACTTCATCATAAGATTAACGCCTCTCAGCCATTCTGGGCAACTTGTCCTTGAATCAACTGCACTTGAATGTCATAGAACATCCCAGGGCATTTCACATGCCTGTAACCGGCCTAAATATTGATGCAGAGATTTTAGGTCAGCTCATCGCAAACATGGACAGAGATATATTATTATAAGGAGTGTTTTAAAGGAGGAGAATGGGTGGTCAGGTCAGGTCGGCGGGGGGGGGGGGGGGGGAGTTCCCCCCGCCACGGGTACCATGTAATCCTGTGCTACCTGCTCCATGGTCGGATAGTCGGCGACTAAACCGTTTCCCCCACCTGGTTTGCCAGGTGAGGAGGGGGCTGTGGACCCCCAGCAGGACCAAAAACAAGACCTGACAAAGGGCGGATGAGCTCCTAGCGAGCCAACAGCCATCCACACTTCAGTAGAAGTTGAGATCACTGTCGTACACAGCATAGTAAGGAATGATGATAAAGCACGCACACACACACCAAAATCCTGTACTTCCAGCGGCGGAAATCCGCAGGAACTGGAGGACAGGGATGTGTGGTGCGTCCGTCACCGTTCCCGTTGGAAACCAGCACCACTGTGTCGCTAATGTTTTCAACGATGATGATGATAAGACAAGAGACAAGGGACATTTACTGTCACCTGCACCAATTGGTACAGTGAAATTTGTGGTCACCATACAGCCATACGCATAATATAGAGCACAGAACACGATAGTCTTTAACATAAACATCCCCACACAGTGGAATCAAAGTTTCCCACTGTGAGGGAAGGCACTAAAGTTCAGACATCTTCCTCCGTTGATCACCCGTGGTCAGGGCCTTTGAGCCCGCCGCTGTCGCCGCTATGGGCGGCCCGATGTCCAGGCCCTCTCGCCGGGATGATGGAACTCCGACGTCGGAACGGGAGAACATTCTCAGCGGCCTGGACCTCCGAAGCGGACACTTCTTACTGGAGACCGCGACTGCCGAAGTCCAGAGGCCGAGCTGGGCGGAGATTCACGCTGGCGGCCCTCGGCAAAGGGATCCCAGGACTCCGCGATGTTGGTCAGCGCCGTCCACGGCTGGGAGCTCCGCAAAACGACAGCTCCCCAATGACGAGAATAGGTGGTAAAAATGCAGAGATTGTGAAGTGAATTTTACGGTGACAGATCTGGGTGCTAAAGGCACAGTCTCCATTGCTGGAGCTATAGACCGTGGATATGGACAGAATGGGAAAAGCAGAGGGGGCTTAGAGATAGAGGAAATATAAGTAACGAGATGACGTTGGAGGGAACTGTAAGCGGGGATGGGTGTCTTATGAATTAATTTTAGTTCACTTTAGAGATACAGCGCGGAAACAGGACCTTAGGCCCACCGTGTCCACGCTGACCAACAATCACCCCAAACACAACACACTGGGAACAATTTACATTTTGTTTTACTGAAGCCAATTAACCTGCAGCCCTGTACGTCTTCGGAGTGTGGGAGGAAACCCACGCGGTCACAGGGAGAACATACAAACTCCATACAGACAGGCACCCACAGTCAGGATCGAACCTGGGTCTCTGGCATGTGTGTGTAGGATAGTGTTGGTGAGCGGGGATCGCTGGCCGGCGAGGACGTGGTGGGCCGAAGGGCCTGTTTCCGCGCTGCATCTCTAAACTGAACTAAAAGAATGGCAGAATGCCTCAGCAAATAAGAGGTTAATTTTTATTTTTAATTTATCCTTCTCACTGGGTTGAGGATCCATCCTGCGTACCAAGAGGCCGTGTGAATATTCATGTTGACGGTGCTGAGGGCTTGGAGATAAGGAAGTCCTGTGTGAGGGAGAGAAACCATTTCACCACAGTCATCAGTGGTTTAATGAGTTGAATCTAACGTGGATCAATTAACTGGCATGCACATTTGCCGGAGTAGGAATCCATCAATTTCAGGGGAAATTGAGTTTAAAATTATCCATTGTTCAGCCACGTGGTGGAGCTGGGAATGGCTATTCGCCCCGAAGATGTAATTTAATGTTGGAACCAGACGCAGAGGGTTATTTTTCTCTCTCTCTCTCTCCCCCTCTCTCTCTCTCTCTCTCTTATGCTTCTGCTGCTGATAAATGCTTCGCTTACACAGAGTCCCAGCGGGGTTATTCAGCCAACTGCAAGATTCCCCAGTTGCAGAGTAAAATTTGCAACTGAATGCACTTCGAAAGTGGAGGCAGAATGAAAAGTGCTGAAGAGCGAGCACGTGAACGCACTGGGTCCCCGCGTCCTACCTTCTCTCTGCTCCTGCCATCCTGCCAACATAGAACACAGCAACAGGCCATTCGGCCCCCAATGTCTGTGCCGACTATGATGACAAGAAATATAATAGTTGGGAGGCGGATGTGTAGAAGTTGGGAGGTCATGTAGCAGGTGGAAAAGGCGTTGGTGAGGCCACATTTAGAGTATTGTGTTCAATTTTGGGCACCGTGTATTAGGAAAGATATTGTCAAGCTGGAAATATGAGGTGCTGTTCCTCCAATTTGCACTGGGCCTCACTCTGACATTGGAGGAGGCCCAGGACAGAACGAGTTAAGTGGATGCTTCCAGGACTCGAGGGCCTGAACTAATGGGAGAGGTTGAGCAGGCTTGGACTCTATTCCTTGGGGCGCAGGAGGATGAGAGGTGATCTTATCGAGGTGTACAAAATCATGAGAGGAATAGATCTGGTAGACGCACAGTCTTTCTCCCAGAGTAGGTGAATCGAGGACCAGAGGACATAGGTTTAAGGTGACGGAGAAAAGATTTAATAGGAATCTGAGGGGTAACTTTTTAACAAACAGGGTGGTGGGTGTATGGAACAAGTTGCCAGAGGAGGTAGTTGAGGTGGGACTATCCCAATGTTTAAAAAACAGTTAGACAGGTACATGGATTGGAGGGATATGGACCAAACTCAAGCAGGTAGGACTGGTGTATCTGGGACATGTTGGTCAGTGTGGGCAAGTTGGCCTGTTTCCACGCGGTGACACTGAATCACTCTATGACACTGCAGAACATGGATAGTTGATGTCCCGGGTCTGAGCATCCGTGCTCTCAAGAGATGGTCCATGATGTGTTTAGTTCCTCCAGCACTTGTGCCTTTTCTTAAACTCAATGGCCCATCGTGTAAATATATTACGTAGACACAAAATGCTGGAGTAACTCAGCGGGTGAGGCAGCATTTCTGGAGAGAAGGAATGGGCGACGTTTTGGGTCAAGACCCTTCTTCAGACTGATGTCAGGGGAAGGGCGGGACAAAGATAGAATGCAAGTGGAGACAGTAAGACTAGTGGGAGAACTGGGAAGGAGGAGGGGATGGAGAGAGAAAGCAAGGGCTATCTGAAGTTAGAGAAGTCAATGTTCATACTGCTGGGGTGTAAACTACCCAAACAAAATATGAGGTGCTGTTCCTCCAATTTGCAGTGGGACTCACTCTGACAATTTTGGAGGCCCAGGACAGAAAGGTCAGATTGGGAATGGGAGGGGGAGTTGAAGTGCTGAGCAACCGGGAGGTCAGGTAGGTTAAGACGGACTGAGTGGAGGTGTTCAGCGAAACGATCGCCAAACCTGTGCTTGGTCAAGCCGATGTAGATACCTGGAACAGTGGATACAGTAGATGAGGTCGGAGGAGGTGCAAGTGAACCTCTACCTCACCTGGAAAGACCCTTTGTGTCCTTGGATGGAGTCAAGGGGGGAGGGGGAGGTAAAGGGACAGGTGTTGCATCTCCTGCAGTTGCAGGGGAAAGTACCTGGGGATGGAGTGGTTTGGGTGGGAAGGGACGAGTTGACCAAGGAGTTTCGGAGGAAATGGTCTCTGCGGAAAGCAGAAAGAGGTGGAGATGGGAAGATGTGGGCAATAGTGGGATCCCGTTGGAGGTGGCGAAAAAGCTGGAGGATTATATGCTGTATGCGATGGCTGACGAGGTGGTAGGTCAGGACAAGGAGGACTCTGTCCTTGTTACTAATGGGGGGAAGCGGAGCAAGAGCGGAGCTGCGGGATACTGCGGGAGTACTCCCTAGTGAGAGCCTCAACTATAATGGAAGAGGGGAGCCCCCGTTTCCTAAAGGAGAACATCTCCGATGCCTTACCTGGAATTACCTGCGATTCCCGCTGGTCTTACCTGCAAATGAATTTTAGCAATTAAACTACCCTTAAAAGTCGTAAACCATTTTTAGAGATTTTTAAAATGTAAGTAATTTCACAATTTTTGTACTTTTCTTTCAATCTATTTTCCACTTTCTCATTCACTCATTCCCAGGGGTCCCAGAGGGTCCATGTGGACAGAATGTGTCTACGGTGTTGACTTTATGTTCAGGCACTACGATTGAAATATACAGAGAGTCATTGTCATGGAGTCATAGGGCATGGAAACAGGCCCTTCCACCCTACTTGTCTATGCCGATCAAGATGCCCCGCCTGCCCGTGTTTGGCCAAATTCCTTCTAAACCTTTTCTATCCATGTACCTGTCCAAATGTCCAGCGCGGAAACAGGCCCTTTGGCAACACCGAGTCTGTGCCGACCAGCGATCACCCCGTACGCTGGCACTATCCTATACACTACGGACAATTTACAACTGTACAGAAGCCAATTTGCCTAGAAACCTGCACGTCTTTGGAGTGTTGGTGGAATCCAGAGCCCCCGGAGAAAACACAAGCGGTCGCAGGGAGAACGTACAAACTCCGTACAGACAGCGTCCGCGGTCAGGATCGAAGCCGGTTGTCTGGGTCAATGTAGGGAGCAACTCTACTACTGAGCCACTATGCCACTGTTATACTAACTGCCTCAGGCAGCTCGTTCCATATACCCACCACCCTTTGTGTGAAAAAGTTGCCCCTCAGCTTCCTATTAAATCTTTCACCCTTCACCTTCAACCTACGTCATCTGGTTCTTGATTCCCCTGCACTGGATATAAGACTGTGCATTCGCATCATTATTTCTGATTTGTGGGAATCTGTTTGAACTTTAGTGTTGTTTTAAAATGTTATACAGGATATATTTTCTGGTTTTGACATCCCTTCTCTTGCGGCATGCAGTTACCCGCCTGTGCATCACAACAGTTAGGATGCTTTCTCATATCTAGAATTATGGATCGCGATTTAAGGTTTAGAGGTTTCCTATTTGAGTTGAGGTAGAATAGTTTCTCTCACAGCATTAGTGAGCCTTTGGAACTGCATTTCTCAAAAGATGGTGGAAACCGCACCTCTGAATATTTTAAAGCAGAGGTGAATGGAATCATAGAGTCATCCAGCATTGAAACAGGCCCTTCGGCCCAACGTGCCTATGTCGACTAAGGTGCTCCATCTACACTAGTTCCACCTGCCTGCATTTGCCCCCATATCCATCTTAACCTTTCCCATCCATGTACCTGTCCAAGTGTCTTTTAAATGTTTAGGAAAGTAAGTAAGTAAGTTTATTGGCCAAGTATTCACATACAAGGAATTTGCCTTGGTGCTCCGCCCACAAGTAACAACATGACATACAGTGACAGTTACGAATGACTCAGAAAACACTAAACATTTATAATAATAAAACATTAATGATAAAACACCATTGATCAAGCATGTGAACCAACAAAATACCAGATCAAAGGGAGGCTACAGATTTTTGGCTGTAGAGTAGAGCAACTACTCGTGGATAAAAACTGTTTTTATGTCTGGCTGTGGCAGCTTTGACAGTCCGGAGTCGCCTTCCAGAGGGAGGTGATTCAGAGGGTTTGTGGCCAGGGTGAGAGGGGTCAGAGATGATCTTGCCCGCTCGCTTCCTGGCCCTTGCAGTGTACAGTTCATCAATGGAGGGAAGGTTGCAGCCAATAACCTTCTCTGCTGATCGGAAGGAACTGCAGATGCTGGTTTACACTGAAGATAGACACAAATGCTGGATTAATTCAGCATGACAGGCAGCATCTCTAGAGAGAAGGAATAGTTGACCCTTTGGGTCAAGACCCTTCTTCAGACCCTCCAGAAAAAGCATCTCTTTCTGTTGACCTGTATTCAGAAGGGCCTTGACCCGAAACATCATCCATTCCTTCTCTCCAGAGGTGCTGCTTGTTCCGTTGAATTACTCCAGCATTTTGCGTCTTTTAGTACCTGCCTCAACTATCAGCTTGTTCTATAAACCCACCACCCTCTTTGTGAAAAAGTTACCCCCTCAGGCAGAATTGAAGTTATAATGCTACACTTGTCGCTTTACCTCCTCCCTTGACTCCATTCAAGGACCCAAGCAGTCGTTCCAGGTGCGACAGAGGTTCACCTGCATCTCCTCCAAACTCATCTATTGCATCCGCTGCTCTAGGTGTCAGCTGATCTACATCAGTGAGACCAAGCGTAGGCTTGGCGATCGCTTCGCCGAACACCTCCGCTCGGTTCGCAATAACCAACCTGATCTCCCAGTGGCTCAGCACTTCAACTTCCCCTCCCATTCCGAATCCGACCTTTCTGTCCCGGGCCTCCTCCATGGCCAGAGTGAGGTCCACCGTAAATTGGAGGAGCAGCACCTCATATTTCGCTTGGGCAGTTTATACCCCTTATATCAGTGTATGAACATTGACTTCCCTAATTTCAACTCTCCCGCAGCCCTCTGGCTCTTCCTCTTCCTTTGTTCTCCCCCCACCCTCCCATCAGTCTGAGGAAGGGTTTCGGCCCCAAACGTTGCCAATTTCCTTCGCTCCATAGATGCTGCTGCACCCGCTGACTTTCTCCAGCATTTTTGTCTACCTCCAATTTTCCAGCATCTGCAGTTCCTTCTTGAACAACAGCCATCATTTTATTACATGTTTGAGTATTCTTTTCCAGCTCCTAGTTTAGTTTAGTTTAGTTCAGGTTGGCATCATGATCAGGCCAGATACGATGGGCTGAAGGGCCTCTTCCAATGCTCTACTGTTCTAACTAATATGGATTGCTTTATTTCTCATTCTGCAAGCCAACTAGTATTTGTGGAAATAAGAAAGGGTTAATATTTCATATTGAAGATACTTTGTCAGAAGTGGCAGTCCCCTGCCGTCAATGATACTCCCACACTTGACATTGAAATAAGACTACGGGATATTTTGCATCTAGTTTAGTTTAGTTTGGAGATACAGCACGGAAACAGACCATTCGGCCCACCGAGTCCCGCACAGTAACACTATCCGACAATTTACAATTTTACCGAAGCTGATTAACCTGCAAAGCAGTACGTCTTTGGAATGTGGGAGGAAACCGGAGCACCCAGAGAGAACCCACGCAGGTTACAGGGAGAATGTACAAACTCTGTACAGACAGCACCTGCAGTCAGGATCGAACCCGGGCCTCTGACGCTGTGAGGCAGCAACTCAACCACTGCGCCACTGTCTACTCGAGGAAGCTTGCAGTATCTTAGTTTAATATCTGATAAAATAACAGTATGTTCAAAAGTAAAGTGGGGCCTCAGTAAATTCACAAGATCAAAACTTGGTTTGTTGTACTTGAGGCTCTGGGGTGGGACTTAAACCTACAACTTCCCCATCTGAAGGCAAGAACGCTGCATGTTTCAAAGCCAGCTCATTCTGTGCATCATTAGCCTGGTCCCTAACAGATATTCCTAGACTGCAATGTACTGATAGTCACGGCAAAGTCCCCTGTGTTTTATTTGTACTCTTCAATTCCAGGCAGGAGCTCAGTGGCAGCCATCAGGGAGAGGGACCTGCATCACTATTGTAGAACGAATGAATAATGGAGCATGAGAAGTCAAAGTATAAAAGAATAAAAACCCACCCCACTCTCTATCTCTGCATTTGAATACCTGGGCTCGTGGCACTCCAGCGCATTCTCACCAATAATGGAGGCACCGCAACCTGTTCCAATTCAATAAAATATGCAAACGGATGAATTATTTAGTTTGAGAGGCTGGGAGTCATCAGATTGAAAGGAGATTGTGGTGAAGCATCACTTTTTGTTGACCTACATTCTGAGCTTGCCCAAGTTCAGTCTGCCCAGTGTTGCTGTCAATAATTCAGCCTGGCTTCTTAGAAAGGCATCCCAGTCGATAAGGAAACTTTCAATTAACTTTTCCGTGCGGAGAGACAGCTGCAGGCCACACTGTTTTGCTGAGTTTTTAAGATACTGGACTGGTATTATAAATATTGCATATCAAATGCAAAATGTTCTTTCTAACTGCATGGATAATTATTTTGTGTGGATTTTGGCAAGTTAAATAAAATCACTGCTCAAATTTCTGTCCAAAGACTTACATTCAAACACATTGCCAAAGCTGTTGCACAAACACATGAACACAAAGATTTGCTGGAATTTAGAAGGATGAGAGCGAATCTTTTCGAAACATATAAAATTCTTAAGGGATTGGACAGGCTAGATACAAGAAAAATGTCCCCCGATGTTGGGGGAGTCCAGAACCAGGGGTCACAGTGTAAGAATAAGGGGTAGGCCATTTAGGACCGAGATGAGGAAAAACTTTTTCACCCAGAGAGTTGTGAATCTGTGGAATTATCTGCCGCAGAAGGCAATGGAGGCCAGTTCACTGCATGGTTTCAAGAGAGAGTTAGATTTAGCTCTGAGGGCTAATGGAATCAAGGGATGTGTGGAGAAAGCAGGAACCGGTGTACTGAGTTTAGATGATCAGCTATGACCATATTGAATGGCGGTGCTGGCTCAAAGGGCCGAATGGCCTACTCCTGCACCTATTTTCTTTGTTTCTGTATTGTCAACCCCTTTGAGCAAACCCATTGTACAAAACCCAGGTATCAAACTATTATGCACAACTCAATGCACCTAATCCAATATAACAATCCTTTGCGCAAATACTTCCTCCATATTGCTCAGACTCACAACATGAATCATATGTCTTATACAAACGTTTTAGAGTTTAGAACTACAGCGTGGAAACAGGCCCATGGCCCACCGCGTCCGCGCTGACCAGCGATCACCCTGTACTCTAGCACCATCCTACACACTAGGGGCAATTTTACTGAAGCCAATTAACCTACAAACCTGTATGTCTTTGGTGTGTGGGAGGAAACCTGAGCTCCCGGAGAAACCCCATGTGGTCACAGGGAGAACGTACAAACCCCGTACAGACAATACCCGTAGTCAGGATTGAACCAGGGTCTCTGGTGCAGTAAGGCAGCAACTCTATCGCTGCGCCACTTGGCCGCCTGCAACTCTTGCACAAGGTTTTTAACTCCAACTTGTTTGTTTCCTGAAGCAATGACGAAACTGCTGGGTCAGGCAGCATCTGTGGAGGCAAAGGGATGGTCCATGTTTCGGGCTGAGAACCGGCATCAGGACAGAGTGTGCAGGAAAGATAAGGAGGTGGGAGGGACAGGTGAGACAGGGGGCTTGCAGGTGACAGATGGATCCAGGCGAGGTGGGAGATGATGATGCCAAGGAGCACTTGTGGGAGAGGGGAGTCTTGAGATAGGGGTTGGTGGGTGCTGGATGGAAACAAATAAAGAAGGAACACCATCGGCAGATGGAGAAGGTGGTGGGGAGGTGGGAGGAGGAGAGGGACGGAAGGTGGAGAGAGGCTGAAAGGTGATAAGTGGAACCAGAGATCAGAAAGATAATGGACAGATGGACCCAGATGGAGAAGAGGACATGCCAAGATAGCAGAAACCTGGGTGGATATACGGGCAAATGGCAAAATGTAGGGAAGTGTAATTACTCCAGGTTATAGGGAGGGAGGGAAGGACAGGAGAATAAAGGAAGAGAGAACCTCGGTGGATTGGTAGGAGTGAGAGATTCAAGATTCAAGTGAGTTTATTGTCATGTGTCCCAGATAGGACAATGACATTCTTGCTTTGCTTCAGCACAACAGAACATAGTAGGCATGAATAAATACAGAACAGAACAGATCAGTGTGTCCATACACCAATGAATATATATTATATACACAGGGGTGTGGGTTATCTGAAATTAGAAAGTTCAATGTTCATACCATTGGGTTGCAGGTTACCCAAGTAAAATAAGGGGTGTTGATCATTTGTTCCCTCGATGCAAAGCTGCAGAAATCCTTTCCTTCCCCAGATTTTGCTTCCTCTCTTAACGTATGGGCTTTTACATCCTGTGCTTGACGTGCCACCTGGTCACATTTTATCTTGATGTAGCACAGCTTAAGAAACTTGCTTATCATTCCACAGTGTGGCTTCCTGAGTCAACAGTGACGATGGGGACTGGAAGGCAGAGGCTACCTTCAATGCTTTTATACGAGGGCACAACATTTCAAAGCTGCACTGTTTCCTTGGTAAATGAAAGTTGGAAAAAGGTTTTAAAAAGTTGGTAGGAGTCCTTTTCCTACTTCCATCCTACCCCCCTCGGTCCAATTCCTCCCTACGTATGTCCAAGGCACCTCACAAGCCCTTTGTCTCTTCCATGACTTCCATTTTCCAGGCCCCCATTACCTCATCTTTATAGGAGGAAGGGTCTCGAGCCGAAACGTCACCCATTCCTTCTTTTCAGAGATGCTGCCTGTCCCGCTGTGTTACTCCAGCGTTTTGTGTCTACCTTCGATTTAAACCCGCATCTGCAGTTCTTTCCCGCACAGTTCTGGCCTTTTCCTGCCTCCAGTTTCCCCCTCAACTTACAGTCCGTAGAAGTGTTCCGACCCAAAACAACCACTCATCCTTTTTCTGCAGAGACGCTGCTTGACCCGCTGAGTTACTCCAGCACTTTGTGCCCATCTTCCGTGTAAACCAGCATCTGCAGTTTCTTCTTACAAAAAATGGAACAGTTTTACAAACATTGGCTTATTATCTAGACCGCTTCTTAAATTCAAAATTGGACTCAGTATCCTTAGGTCCAGGTGTATAATCCAGCAACTGAAAATAAAAACTGCCCTGCAGTTTTAGAATTTGAACGTTTCAAATAATTGGGAAATTAAAAGAAAAAAAATGAAGTAAAAAATCAAACGTGAATGAGAAGCTGTTGCAATAACCCAGCTGGTTCAATGATGTCCCATCGGGGTGGAGACTTGGCCATCCTCACTCACCCAGCTGTGTGTCTCACACCAGTGTGGTTGGCTCTTAAACCACTGGCCCCTGTAATGACGGAGCAAGTTGTCAAATGGAGACACAAGAGACTGCAGATGCTAGAATTCGTAGCAAAGCACTAAGTGCTGGAGGAGCTCAGCAGCTCAGGCAGCGTCTGTGGAGGGAATCGACAAACGACGTTCCAGGTCCCAACGAGTGAAAATATTCGTGGTACTTAAAGGCTGATCTTTCCGGTCCACCCACATGTGAATCACAACTAAAATGAAATGATACATTGGTCTGCCCACTGCCATTTGGCTTGATTGCCAACTGCTGTACATAGTATGCAGTAAGTAAGTACAATGAGAGGAATAGATGGTTAGATGCACAGAATCTCTTGCCCAGAGGACATAGGTTCAAGGTGAAGGGGAAAAGATTTCATAGTAATCTGATGGATAACTTTTTTCGCACAAAGGGTGGTAGGTGGCTGGAACAAGCTGCCAGAGGATGTGGTTGAGGCAGGGGCTATTGTTTAAGAAACAGTCAGACAGGTACATGGATAGGACAAGTTTGGAGGGATATGGACCTAGCGCAGGCGGGAGGGACAAGTGTAGCTGGGACTAGTGTTGGCCGGTATGGGCAAGTTGGGCCGAAGGGCCAGTGTCCACACTGTATCACTGTGACTCGAAGTAACTGTATATAAGGAATTGTTCCAATCACTACTGCATAATCTAAAAGCAACATGGTAGGCAGAATCATCAGTGTACTGTTAATAAGAACATGGTGTTGAGGTGAGTAGGGCAAGATTTAATAGGAACCTGAGGGGCAACCTTTTCACTTAGAGGATGGTGGGTATTTGGAACAAGCTGCCAGAGGAGGTAGTTGTAGCAGGTACTATAACAACATTCAAAAGACACTTATACAGGTACATGGAAAGGAAAGGTTTAGCGGGATGTGGGTCAAATGCAGGCAAATGTGACCAGCTTTGATGGGGCATGTTGTTGGGCATGGACGAGCTGGGCTTGTTTCAATGCCCTTTGGCCCAAAGTCATTGGGAAGGCTGGCTTCATCCTGCTGGCGGAGTTGGATTCATATGAGGTGGTCTTGGAGGGGAGGAAACTACGGAGCATCTTGGACAAATATAGCTCACCCCCTCCATGACACACTGGTCAACCTGAGGAGCACCTTCAGCAACAGATCGGTTCCACCAAGATGCAGCACAGAACGCCACAGGAGGTCCTTCTTCCCTGATGCTATCAAACTGTACAACTGCTCCCTCTTCTGTCATGGGGTAGACTGACTCCTCCCCACCCCCCCTCCTCAAATCTTTGCACATCCCCAATGCTTTCCACTTGTCACTTTAATTTCATGTTTCATGTATTTTGTGTTTTTATGACTGTTGGCAGATCAATTTCCCTCCTGGGATAAATAAAGTTGTATAGTACCATATTGCATCGCATCGTATCGTATGACACCATGATTATCTAAATGATTTAACTATCGCGAGCACTGAATGATATTCTCCTGTTAATCTTCATTGGTGGGTTATATACTTTCAACCCTTGTTCTGCACCCAGACAGCACCCTGTGAACTAATGTCTTGTTTGGGCTGCACTTATGGATCTATCACAGATGCCACCAGACGTCTGATTATGGATTGTCTGCGTGTTTCATGCCTTTGGAAGTGGACCCGGTAGAACATATAAAACAACAAGTGGGGAAAGTTATACTGTGTGCTGGGCAGTACTTCCCATCACACATTGGGTGTGTGCATATGAAATAGTAAGATTGAACGAGAACTTACCAGTTCGAAGGTTGATCGTTATTTCATGAGGAGTCGCGGTGAGGGATTTCGTGAAGAGCCCGCCGGCGCGCATGCTCGACATTCTTCAAAGTAGCGGTGTGGAATCACAGAAACCAGTAACAGAAATGACTTGGCATAGTAAGATGAAAGAGACTCAAATTACCAGGTGAAGGTGATTGAGGGTTGGGTGTGGAGGGCACGAAATCCCTCACCGCGACTCCTCATGAAATAACGATCAACCTTCGAACTGGTAAGTTCTCGTTCAATCTTACTATTTCATTTCGGAGTCACGTGAGTGACTTTGTGAAGACTTCAAAGCTTCTGTGATTACACGCCCTGGACCACGTCCATGCTGACACACCACTAGCAGGGATGGATGGGAGGAACAAACTTGCTCAAATAGTCCATACTGCAAAACAAGAGCATATTTATTAACAACAAATCAAAAACCCCTCATGCGGGGACACCTCCACGTTCTTGACCTGCATTCAGCACGGCTTCCGCGAACTGTAGAGGAGCAGCAACAGGCTTGTTATAAAATCGCTGAAACACAGCTTCATTAGCCCATCCTGCTGTGGCGAGAATATGGTCCATAGGCACCTCCATAATCCTCGCCGCTGACGTCGATGCAGCCCTGGTGGAATGAGACTTGAACACATTAGTGTCGATACCTGACTTACCCAAGACGACCCGGAGCTACCTGGATATTGTCTGGACTGTCACTCGATGATGAGGTCTCTTATGAGTGACAAGCAGGTATCTCTCCATTCCTCTGATGCATGCCGTCACCTTGACATAGTGACGGATATGTGAGGCTAAACACAGCCTAGCATCTGCGGGGTATGCCGGGAACTTCAGCTGCAGCCCTGTGCACCCAGGTCTATGCTGCTTTAGTAGCTCATCAACAAAAAAGACTACTTCTGTAGGGGTAGACATCATTCTGTCGACACGTAGTTTATGCAGTGTCTGTACCCTCTGTGCTGAAGTCAGCGCTAGTAACATCACCAGCTTCATGGTGAGTTTGTCCAGCTGGAGCCCTTCCATGGGAGACCACGTCCTGAGCAGGGTTAGTACGTCCCTGACATCCCAGGTGATGTTGTAGCGTGGTGTAGGCGGATTCATATTGAATATACCCCGCATGAGTCTGGACACTAGCCTGTTGGATCCACCTCAATCTTGAGGTAGAATGACAGCGCGCTCCTGGCGCTGTTGATGGCACTGTAACTTAAGTGTTCATCATGGTGCAACCCCGCGAGGAATTCCAGGACGTCGGTTATAGTCACGTCATCGTACGTGATGCGAGAGCGGCTGCAGTAGGCTTCCCACTTCTTGATATGTGAGCGGTATCTTCGCCTTGTTGACTCTCGACACGATGCCCCAATGGTATCCATGGTCCGAGTTGAGAGGCCGTATTGGACTAACGGCCTGTTCAAAACCTGCAAGCCAACAAATTTAAATAGCCATGGCAGGGATGTGGCTCCCCTGAGACAGGGTGAGTAACCAATTGTGGGCAACCCTTCAAAAGGACCCAAGGCTCACTGAGCATGTCAAAGACCACCGGATACCATGGCTGTGTAGGCCAGTCGGGTATAATAAGGATGCCCTTGGCTGCATCCATCTGAATCTTTCGTAATACCCGACTGATGAGGCAAAACGGGGGGAATGCATAGAAAAACCAATTCCCCCAGTCCAGCGAGAATGCATCTAGCGCCATAGCCCCAGGATCTGGTTCCCACGAGACGTATGTTGGTACCTGATGGTTCAACTGCGACGCAAAAAGGTCAATATCCGGTTTCCCAAATTTGGCTGTGACTTTGGCAAAAATTTCAGGATGCAATATCCATTCAATATTGTCATTAAACTTGCGTGACCTGGTGTCCGCCACAGTATTAAGCTCACCTGGCAAATAGGTAGCTGAAATCCAAATGTCTCTTTGAACACACCAGAGCCAAATTGAGTTAGCCAATTTATCACACGAAACTGACCTGGTACCGCCCATATGGTTTAAATATGCCACCGCTGTGGTGTTGTCTATTTGGAGACGGACATGTGCTCCAAAAACCTTGGAACAATAAGCACGAAGTCCGTGGAATGCTGCAAGTAGCTCCAAATAGTTTATCCCTTGTGACAACAACATAGTAGCCTCAAGGGTATTCCATCTGCCCCCGCAACTAGAGTAATGATCCGTAGCTCCCCAGCCATAAGAGCTCGCATCAGTTTGCAAGTATACCACCGGATTAGCCTCAATAATAGGCTTAAATGAGTTACGAATGTGACGCACCCACCATCGTAACTCATCCGTCGCTTCGGGCGGCAGCTGCATTGGTCGATCATAATGACCAGCGTTCTGTCTTAACGCAGCGATCTTGGCCCTTTGCAAATTCTGATAATGCAAAGGCCCATATCGGGCTGCCGGAAACAATGCTACAAGTTTGCCAATTACTGTAGCTGTATGTCGAATCGACGGTATACTAGTGCTGATTAAACCTTGACACACCTGGGTGACCTCCTCAACCTTATTAGTTGGTATGGTGACCCTCATGCGAATAGAGTCCACCGTAAACCCCAGATAATGAATTACCTGGGAGGGGCAGAACTTTGATTTGGCTGGATGGACAATGAACCCCAGCTGCTGAAATATATTGACAGCAGCTGCAACACCCTGTTGAGCCAATTCCAGGGTGTGGCCGACAATTAAGATATCATCTAAATAGGCCATTACTATATGATGTCGTTGTCGTAAATAAGCCATAATTGGCTTCACCAATTTAGTGAATAATCTAGGGGCTGTGGTAAGCCCGTTTGGCAAAGCCCTATATTGCCAGAGTTGACCCATCCAGATAAATTTCAGAAACCTCCTATAATATTTTTGAATGGACACAGTATAGTACGCATCTTGTAAATCAATGCATGCCATAAAGCAACCATGTGAAATCAATGATTTAGCTGTTTCAAAAGTGTCCATTTTGAAATGAGTATATGTTACAAAAGTATTTAAACGAGTCAGGTCAATGATGACTCGACAGCCTCCATCCTTCTTGGGTCGAGTGAATATATTAGAAACAAACTCAACTGGCTCATGAACCGTTTTCTCTATCACTCCCTTCTGTTCTAGCCTCAAAATTTCCTTATAGCCTGCTGCCTGTTCTGCAGCAGACAATTTAAATGTTCGACCCAAAACCTCCTCATCCTGCTGCTCCAGGCTGATGGTGGAAGTTGGTGAAACAGCCCTGTGCCTGTCGCTGCTGGACGCTTGCTGCTGTTGACCGTGAAGCAAGAGCTCCAGCAGCCGCTCCATACGGTCAATACGCCCTTCACCCTGAACACTCAGGTGGTCGGAGTCCTCCGGCTCTGAGAAATTGCCGGGGCCCCTATCATCGGCCCGCACCTCATCGAGGCCCACCCGGTGCTGGTAGTCGTCGCTAACAGCCGCCGAAGCGAAACTGCGCGATTCCCGCGCGGGCGTGTTCAACCGCTTCCGTTTAGCGGGAGCTGAAGCCGCTGCCACTAAGGGCACTTGCGGCGTGGTGTCGGCACCAGCCGCAGCATGGATACCTGATGCCCGCGCGGGCTTGCCGGCTGCCCACGTCGTGGACCTCGCCGACGCATGGTCTCGCCCACCCATCCATGGGGGGCTCGGCGACCGTGACGAGACCCGACCCAACCGACCCGTCCCGGCGTCGAGAGTTGGGGGCGTTGACTGGACCTCACAGCCGCCCCGGGTCCCGCCCTGGAACCTGACCGCTCCACGGCGGCAGGCAAAGCCTTAGCCCCGACAGGGTTAGACTTCCGGGCTCCTGCCCTTCCCCTACTCGGAGGGCTGAGTGAAAAGGGCCGTGCAGCTGCACGCACCCTTCTGCTCGAGGTCGCCAGCAAGCCTGCTGACGACCTGACTGCCATGGCAGGGTCCTCCTGCTCTGGCGGCACACCACACTCCTCCTCGTCGAACTACTCCGAGCTGTGGTGTGCTGGCGGATCCGGACCTGTAAACACAGGGCTTACCGATATTCCCGCCCGTGTCCCGGCCTGCGCTGCAGGTACCGCCGATATCAATGGCTCCGGGACTGCTGACCGGCGACCACGTCCAGACGTTCTCCGGCCCTTGGAACTCCCATCCATGTCCTTGCTGGAAGAAACAAATCAACACAACAAGGACCACCAACTTAAGGTGGGATACTTACCTCAGTGGTTCCCTTATGAAGGGCTGGCGAGGAGCGCGCTCCACCGCCAGCCGTCGCAGCAACACGATACGACGATATGTCGAGCATGCGCGCCGGCAGGCTCTTCACGAAGTCACTCACGTGACTCCGAAATGAAATCATTTACACATTGCGTCAAATTACACCATTCTCCCTGTGACGCCCAATTTAGAGTCTACTTCTTGCATTTGAGGCGGCAGAAGTCTGCAGCAGGGTGATGCCATCCGGTTCGACGTAAGGGCGCATGCTCCGGGTCGGCACCAAGCTGCAGCACTGCTGCTCTCTCTGTTTGTTGCCTGAGGTCAGTTGACCGGGCTCACCACGGGGAGGTCGGCAACATGAGCCCCAATTTAGAGTGTTGCAGGAGAAGTTAGATCACGTTGTCCCTCAAGCAAGCTGGATACTCCTGACTCAACTGAGTCTTCAGAACATGGTTCCCAACAGCGACACTACTAAACCTGAATCCATCACGTTCTTCCCTTGATGGCACTTCCCTCCACCTCCCACCTCCACACTAGCATTGTGATATATTGAGAATCTCATTCTCAGGCACAGTTGTTCTCCGTAATCTGAAGCATATCTATTACTTTGAGCTTGCACAATGCTGCTGGTATGTCAGCTACAAATATTATGGAGTCAGAGTCATACAGAAACAGGCCCTTCAGCCCAACTTGTTCAAGCCAACCCACATGCCCCATCTAACCTAGTCCAATTTGCCTGCATTTAGCCCATATCTCTCTGAACCTTTCCTATCCATTATAGTCATGTAATACTATTTTTAAACATTCTGCTCTTTTACAAGAGTAATTATTCTGCATAACATGGATGATCAGTATCTTCATTTATACATTCAGCAGTTAAATGTAGTGCAACATTACCAAATTATTTAAAGGTATTTTGTTAAGTCCATAAGTTCATAAGTGATATGAGCAGAATTAGGCCATTCGGCCCATCAAGTCTGTTCCGCCTTTCAATCGTGTCTCATCTGTCTCACCCTTTTAACCCCATTCGCTTGCCTTCTCCCTGATGCCTGTGCTAATCAAGAATCCATCTATCACTGCCGTAAAAATATCTATTGGCCTCCACAGCCTTCTGTGGATGCACCACCATGGATGCACCACCCTATGTTGGCCTAGAACCAGATCTCCATCCCCTTCCTGGAAGTGGGAATTGGTCGATTGCAAATGCAAGCCATGTCTCGCAACCTCCCTGACCACAACTCTCCATTTATAAGATTCTGGACTCAAAGAGGAGCCTCCATTCACAGGTGGCCAAGCACAAGACAGGGCTCTGCATTCATGGCTGAAAGAAGTCCTCTCTAGTCACTAATGGTGAGTGCGCAGAGATGTCTTCTACTCTTATGTATGTGATGGAACCAGAGAAAGGCTTCCCATATTGCGGTCCCAGCTATTAAATATTTTGTTTCCACATAAGAGAAAACCTAATGTAGAATATTCCGTTGGCGAGACCAAGCACAGGCGCGGCGATTTCCAGTTCCCCCACCTGCCCTACTGTCTCTGCCTACATTCGATTTTTGTCCAGCCCCCTCCCTGACATCAGTCTGAAGAGGGGTCTCGACCCGAAACGTCGCCCATTCCTTCTCTCCAGAGATGCTGATTGTCCCGCTGAGTTACTCCAGCTTTTTGTCTTTAACATGGAATATCTCTCATTTTCATACTGCAAACAGCTTAAAATGGCCTGTTTCCTTTACCATCAATACTTTTTTGCATATCTTTCATTCATTGTTCTTTATCTCTCCACATCACTGTCTATATCTCTTGTTTCCCTGATCCCTGACCAGTCTGAAGAAGGGTCTCGACCCGAAACGTCGCCTATCTCCTTCACTCCTTAGATGCTGCTGCACCCGCTGAGTTTCTCCAGCTTTTTGTGTAACCCTCGATTCTCCAGCATCTGCAGTTCCTTCTTTAACAACATAGAATATCTCTTCCCTGGCTGTTTTTCACCAGCAGTATCTCCAAGCAAAAGTCATCGAGTGAGTGAGTGAGTGAGTGAGTGAGTGAGTGAGAGTCACCAGATAATGCACAGACAATTCCTTTGATAACACAGGGATTGTTTAATAATTCATCAGACCTCGCTTCCCTGTTAAAAACGTGAGGGATGTTGGACTATGAAAAGCAGAGTTGTTCTTGGGCAGCTGCAGAGTCTTTAATAAGTCACACGTGCTAAGCATCAGCATTCCCGCTATCGTTCTAACGCGCACCATTGTTGATTGCATTAGTTATGGAATGAAAGAACTCCACTTTGCAGCCACGAACGACTGGATTTGTTTCAATATAACGCTCGGTGTCTTTGTTATTGCACTCAATAAGGCTCGGCACGGTAGAGTTGCTGCCTTTCTGCGTTCGCAGCTCCAGAGACCCGGGTTCGACCCCGACTACGTGTGTTGGTCTGTATGGAGTTTGTACGCTCTCCTCGTGACTGCGTGCGTTTTCTCCCAGATCTTTGGTTTCATCCCACCCTCCAAAGACGTACAGGTTTGCAGGTTACATGGCTTGGGTTTGTAGACTTGGTATGAGTGTAAATTGTCCCTAGTGTGTGTAGGCATTGTGTTAATGTGCGGGGATCACTGGTCGGTGCGGACTGTGGTCCGAAGGGCCTGTGTCCGCGCTGTATCTCTGAACTAAACAAAACAACTTTACACCATTTACCTGACAACGCTCTGCAGGAGTTGCAAGGCTTGGCATTTACTGAGTGCCTTGCATTACCTCAGGGAAGTCCAAGGTGCTCTATTGCCAGTACAGTTGCAGGATGAGTGGACACCTCATGTGAAACCGACCGAATAATAAAAGGCAAAATCCAATAATGGATATGGCGGAGCATGTTTCCGGTAGTGGGAGAGTCTAGAACCAGAGGGCACAGCCTTAGAATAAAAGAACATACCTTTAGAATGGAGATGAGGAGGAATTTATTCAGCCAGGGGGTGGTGAATCTGTAGAATCCATCGCCACAGATGGCTGTGGAGGTCAAGTCATTGGGTATTTTTAAAGCGGATATTGATAGGTTCTTGGTTAGAAAGGGTGTCAAAGGATGCAGTGAGAAGGCAGGAGAATGGGAAAAGCAGATCAACCATGATCGAATGGCAGAGCAACTCGATGGGCCGAATGGTCTAATTCTGCTCCAATGTCTTATGGTTTTATGGTCTTAATATCAACGTAAATCCCATAAATTGCCAAACGGTGCATGATCAGATAAGTTCATTGTTCCCTGATGTGATTGAAGAGCGACACACAAAGCTGGAGCAACTCAGAAAGACAGGTAGCATCTCTTGGGAGAAGGAATGGGTGATATTTCACGTCGAGACCCTTCTTCAGACCAGTCTGAATAGTCTGAACCAGTATATATGAAGAAATATATATTAACCTAAATTAGATTCAAAGAGTGATTCAGCATGGAAACAGGCCCTTTGGCCCAACTTGCCCACACCGACCAACATGTCCCATCTACACTAGTCCCATCTGCCTGCGTTTGACTTTAAACTGATCCTATGCATGTCGCTTTCAAAATGTTTCTTAAGCTTTGCAATTGTACCAGCCGCAACTACCTCATCCGGCGGCTCGTTCCATACAACCACCACCCATTGTGTAAAAAAGTTACCCCTCAGGTTCCCATTTAATGTTTTCCCCGTCACCTTAAACCTGCATCCTCTGGTCCTCGGTTCCTCTACTCCGGGCAAGGGTATTTACGGCAATCTATTCCTCCCATGATTTTGTGCACTTCCATACGATCACCTCTCATCCTCCTGCTTTCCAAGGAATATTCTGCTCAACCTGTCCTACAGCTCTCGGCCCTCGAGTCCTGGCAACATCTTCGTAAATAGTCTCTGCACCCTTTCCAGCTTGACAACGTCTTTCCTATAACATGGCACCCAAAACTGAATACAATATTCTAAACGTGGCCTCACCAAAGTCTTACAGAACTGCAACATGACCTCCCAATACTCTGACAGTGGGGGGGATGTGGTGAGATTCTGAGGAGAATGACCCTGCTCCTCATCCAGTGGTGTGATGAGCTCTTTTACATCCACCACAGCAGACAGGCACAGCTTTGGTTCAGCATCACATCCGAAAGACTTGAATCCAGGTTGATTTCTCCATGAGTGGTGCTTGAATCTTGTAGAAGTTCGAACCCATCTGAATCATCCGAACCCTTTCTGTTAACATTCTGCCGTTTCAGTGAACAGTTTTCTTTTGTTGAGCTGCCATGCTCTTGCCGTGTAATGAAATAAATTTATAGCTCAGAAGGAAGCCATTTGCCCCTTATTGTCCAAGCCTGAATGAGTCCAGCCTAATTGCCCTTCCCCATTCATGGTCTGCAGCACTTTAGATCACCACTATTCACGTACTCATCCACGAACTGCACTGAAGATTTTTGCCTCCAGCAGGTTTTCAGTGAGTTGCAGCTCTCTGGCTGAGAGAAATACTACCGAGCCTGTCTCCTCGTCCTTCCACCATTTAGAAAAAAATGATGTCCAGTGGACATTCATCTCTCCACCAAGGTGAATCAGACACAACATTATTCCTCACAACATAGGAGGAGATCATTTGAAAACCAGAGCTCCCGTAGAAAACCCACCTGGTCACAGGGAGAACGTACAAGCTCCGTACAGACAGCACCCATAGTCAGGATCGAACCCGAGTCTCGAGCACTCTGGTGCTGTGAGGCAGCAACTCTACCGCTGCGCCACCGTGCTGCCACCCAGTCATTCAATGAATTCACACAACACATTCCAGAAGGAGGGATTCCTTTTCTCTCCAACTGTAACTCAACCCCAGCCCCCAACAACTGCGTCCCAGTCCAGGGTCCGATATCATTTAACGTTGAGGGCATGGAATTAATGTTCCAAACTGTTAATAGGTAAAGGGCCTGTCCCACTTTGGTGTAATTTGCGCGTCATTTATGCAACATCATTTACGCGTCACGATGCACGACGCGCGCATGTTGCGTGGTCATGTAGGCAGTCACCTGTGGTCGCGCGAGGCGTCCGAGGATTTTGGGAACATACAAAATCTTCACGCGCCATCTGCATGATGCGCAAATTACACCCAAGTGGGACAGGCCCTTAAGGAGTAGCAAAGCTGGTTACACATTCAATTGGAGCCTAAGAAGGCGAGGAACTAAAATGTGATTTGGTGCGGAGAGACACGAAACTGTAGATGCTGGTTTACAAAAAAAATACACAAAGTGCTGGTGTAACACGATGCGGTGGCGCAGTGGTAGAGTTGCTGTGCAATACGGTGGCACAGCGGTAGAGTTGCTGTCTTACAGCACCAGAAACCTGGGTTTGATCCCAACTATGGGTGCAGTCTGCACGGAGTTTGTGCGTTCTCCCCGTGACCAAGTGGGTTTTCTCTGAGATCTTCGGTTTCCTCCCACACTCCAAAGACTTACAGGTTTGTAGATTAATTGGGTTAGGCTTGTATACTTAGTTGTCCTTAGTATGTGTAGGCTTGTGTTAATCGCTGCTTGGTGCAGACTCAGTGAATCAAAAGGGCCTGTTTCTGCACTGTATCTCTAAACTAAACTCAGCGGGTCAGGCAGCAATTCTGGAGAACATGGACAACAAGGTCATGTTTTGGACTTCAGACTGAGGAAGACTGAGGCGAAACATATGCTTTTCATGTTCCCTGGAGATGCCGCCTGACCCAGTGAGTTACTCCAACACTTTGTATATTTAGTATGGCATGGTCCACTCCCTGGTTCATGTCATGGAGGTCATTGGAAATTGCAGGATTTGGCCTGAACCTCCCTTCTATCCCTTATATTGTGCAGAATAAAATGGAACTAGTGATTGGGACAACACTCAGCAGACATTGCACATAGGGAGTGAATGGTAGTCCCTTTTTCTACTTAAAACATTATTCCCTTGTCATGTAATGATACACTGTAAATGGCTCGATTGTAATCACGTATTGTCTTTCCGCTGACTGGTTAGCACACAACAAAAGCTTTTCACTGTACCTCGGTACATGTGACAATAAACTAAACTGAACTGAACTGAAATGCTATATCACTCCGAAGATAGACACAAAAAGCTGGAGTAACTCAGCGGGTCTTTGGAGAAAGGGAGTACTTGACCTTTCGGGGTCGAGACCCTTCTTCAGATTGACTATATCAATGTTACTATTCCAGAAACTCAGGACCCAACAGTTTTTTTGCAACATTATCCCCATCTTCACTGTTGCACCTTTCCAGATTTTCTTTTCCCTTAGCCACAGGGAAGAGCCGTTTTATCTCGAACCCTCTCCTGCTTCGCCTTCACTCCATGAGAAAGGAATTATTTTACTTCATAAAGCTGCATTCAGTTTTGTTTTTTTTCTGCAGGTTTATTGCAAAGCCTTGTTAGACGGATCCCCGCTGTGATACACCATTTCACTATTGTCATAATATAACGTGTAACTAAAGGGCAAAAAAATCTCCTATCCCCTCAAATTATCACAGCGACAGTTGACAGTGCTAAAAATGTAGAGCCGCAGCTTCTGAAAGCCTAAAGATCTCCTCTCTATCGGTAGTAGGTTCTCTTATCTGTGCAGCCGGCTCTGACGGAATTAACCACACTGCTGTAATTATATTTTCAATATCATCTAAAGCTTTGGGGCCTCCTTGTACACTGTGCGGCAGTGTGAGTTGCAAGGCAGACACAAAATGCTGGAGTAGCTCAGCAGGACAGGCAGCACCTCTAAGGAATGGTTGGCGTTTCAGATCGAGACCCTTCTTCAGACTGCGAGTCACAGGAGAGGGAGACACAGAGGTGTGGAAGGGGAAGGTGTGAAAACGAGAGATCAAAGGGGACGAGGGTCATGGAAAATGTAGAATAGATCATTGTTAGCCTGGGGAAACTGGCAACGAGGCACACAAAGATAAAATTTAATCAGGAGGACAGGCAAAGTGGTCAGAGAACTAGGATGGGGGAGAGATGGAGAGAGAGGGGAAGCAAGGGTTACTTTAGTTTAATTTAGAGACATTGCGTGGAAACAGGCCGGCTCACAGAGTCCGCACCGCCCACTCACCAGTACATTAACACTATCCTGCACACACTAGGGACAATTTACACATACACCAAGCCAATTAAACTACAAACCTGTACGTCTTTGGAGTGTGGGAGGAAACCCAAGACCTGGGAGAAAATCCATGTGGTCACGGGGAGAAGGTGCCAACTCCGTACAGACAGCACCCGTAGCCGGTATCGAACCCGGGTCTCTGGCGCTGTGAGTGCTGAAAGGACAGCAACGCCACCACCACTGTGCCACCGCGCTGCCCTGACTTGAAGTTAAAGAAGTCAACATTCATGCCGCTGGGTTGGAAGGCATCAGGCTCCCGAGGGGACGCAGTGCCAGGGCAATTTTCCTCAACATACGACGTTTTAACGGTAATGAAACAATGGATAGGCTTGTTTAAGAGGCGATGTCAGTGATAACATTCTCATAACAAAGGAGAAGAAATGCAAAGTGCAGACAAACTCATGGGCTTTCCGCCTGCCATCTGTTGCCAAGAATGAAATCCAGCTGTTGAGAATTAGAAAGCAGCCTTACCACAGATGTCCTTGTAATAATTCAATTAAAAACAAGATTCTCGCCCCCTACCCCCCCCACCCCTTCCAAAATATTTGTGACAGAAGAAGGGTCTCGACAAAAAACGTCACCTATTCCTTCTCTCCAGAGATGCACCCTGTCCCGCTGAATTACTCCAGCATTTTGTGTCTATCTTCGGTGTGAACCAGCATCTGCGGTTCTTTCCCACACTGAATATTTCTGCGCTGTGTTGAGAGTGTGGTGGATTTGTACTGGAGCTCTGTTGGAGCTCTGCTGGGATGTGCTGGAGTTTAACTTGAGGTGTGTTAGACCCAAACTGATAGATATTACTGATAGATCTAGACAGGGCCAGATAGTCTGCATCCCAGAGTACTCAAGGAGGTAGCCACAGAAATAGTGGATGCATTAGTGATAATTTTTCAAAATTCCTTAGATTCTGGAGTAGTTCCTGAGGATTGGAGGGTAGCTAATGTAACCCCACTTTTTAAAAAAGGAGGGAGAGAGAAAGCGGGGAATTACAGACCAGTTAGTCTAACATCGGTAGTGGGGAAACTGCTAGAGTCAGTTATTAAAGATGGGATAGCAGCGCATTTGGAAAGTGGTGAAATCATTGGACAAAGTCAGCATGGATTTACGAAAGGTAAATCATGTCTGACAAATCTGATAGAATTTTTCGAGGATGTAACTAGTAGAGTGGATAAGGGAGAACCAGTGGATGTGTTATATCTAGACTTTCAGAAGGCTTTCGACAAGGTCCCGCATAAGAGATTAGCATACAAACTTAAAGCACACGGTATTGGGGGTTCAGTATTGATGTGGATAGAGAACTGGCTAGCAGACAGGAGGCAAAGGGTAGGAGTAAACGGGTCCTTTTCAGAATGGCAGGCAGTGACTAGTGGGGTGCCGCAAGGCTCAGTGCTGGGACACCAGCTATTTACAATATATATTAATGATTTGGACGAGGGAATTCAATGCAACATCTCCAAATTTGCAGATGATACCAAGCTGGGGGGTATAGTTAGGTGTGAGGAGGATGCTTGGAGGCTGCAGGGTGATTTGGATAGGCTGAGTGAATGGGCAGATGCATGGCAGATGCAGTACAATGTGGATAAATGTGAGGTTATCCACTTTGGTGGCAAAAACATGGGGGTAGACTATTATCTGAATGGTGGCAGATTAGGTAAGGGGGAGATGCAACGAGACCTGGGTGTCATGGTACACCAGTCATTGAAAGTAGGCATGCAGGTGCAGCAGGCAGTGAAGAAAGCAAATGGTATGTTAGCATTCATAGCGAAAGGATTTGAGTATAGGAGCAGGGAGGTTCTACTGCAGTTGTACAGGGTTTTGGTGAGGCCACACCTGGAGTACTGCGTACAGTTTTGGTCTCCAAATCTGAGGAAAGACATCCTTGCCATAGAGGGGGTACAGAGAAGATTCACCAGACTGATTCCTGGGATGTCAGGACTTTCATATGAGGAAAGATTGGATAGACTCGGTTTGTACTCGATGGAATTTAGAAGATTGAGGGGGGATCTTATAGAAACCTACAAAATTCTTAAGGGGTTGGACAAGCTAGATGCTGGAAGATTGTTCCCGATGTTGGGGGAGTCCAGAACAAGGGGTCACAGTCTAAGGATAAGGGGGAATTCCTTTAGGACCGAAATGAGGAAAACATTCTTTACACAGAGAGTGGTGAGTCTCTGGAATTCTCTGCCACAGAAGGTAGTTGAGGCCAGTTCATTGGCTATATTTAAGAGGGCGTTAGATGTGGCACTTGTGGCTAAAGGGATCAGGGGGTATGGAGAGAAGGCAGGTACGGGATACTGAGTTGGATGATCAGCCATGATCACATTGAATGGCGGTGCAGGCTCGAAGGGCCGAATGGCCTACTCCTGCACCTATTTTCTATGTTTCTATGTTTCTATATTTGGAGTTGTCCTGGATTTTCAACCCGGATGTTCGATCCTGAACTTGGATGCTGTTGATGCGGAGTTTGCACGTTCTCCCTGTGTCCGCAACTTTTTCCTCCGCTGCTCTGGTTTCCTTCTGCATCACAGGACCGTAAGGCGTTGTAGATTAATTGGCCTCTGTAACAAATGTTAGAATTGATAATCATTATAAAGATTTTACGGGATTATTGTGGCCAGTATCGTTAGAGGAGAGAATTGCTTGATCATGGATATACGTGGCTCCAGACCCACGCCAATGTAGTTGACTTCCCCTATCCTCTCAGCTTCCGTGGCAATAAATGCTGGCTGAGTTGCCCATGTTTAGTTTAGTTTTGAGACACAGCACGGAATCAGGCCCTTTGGCCCACCGAGTCCACACCAACCAGTGAACCCCGTACACTAACACCATCCTATACACACTGGGGACAAAATTAACTATTTTACCGAAGCCAACTAACCTACAGGCCGTTACGACTTTGCAGTGTGGGAGGAAACCGGAGCACCCGGAGAAAACCCACACAGGTCGCAGGGGAGAATGTACAGACAAGCACCCGTAGTCAGGTTCAAACCCGGGACCCTGGCGCTGTAAAGCAGCAACTCTACCACTGAAGAAGGGTCTCGACCCGAAACGTCGCCTATCTCCTTCGCTCCTTAGATGCTGCTGCACCCGCTGAGTTTCTCCAGCCTTTTGTGTACCCTCGATTCTCCAGCATCTGCAGTTCCTTCTTTAACACTCTACCACCCTCGTCTTGTGCAGAATCAAAATCTCTCTGCATCTTCAGATCAAGTCGTCGAGATTTACCAGCAAATGAGCCTGGGATTGGACCTTTGATGACTGTATGAGGGATTGCAGCAGGCACGATATCTATTGCGGCATTGCCCTTCCCTAGCTGACAGCATGGGAGCGAGTCCCATACATTTTGATGAAGACGGTATTCGTTAGGAATTTATTGGTGACAGTTACAAATGTGGCCCACTCTCTGCATAGTTCCATCTCCATGGAACACCATGCTATAATTTGCAACACCAACTGATTTATAAGGTGTCATGTCTCGTGGAAATCTGGCTGTGGGTAAGTAGACACATATGGCCTTCAATTTGCACCGAGCTGCTCCACTCACTATTGGCAATGAAATACCAGCGACAACTGCTCCATGGCTGTCATAGATCTAGGAGGATGTGTTTTCATTCACAAATAAAATACTGTATTTCATCATCCACAGAAAGCGCATACACCCACAGATAGGCACAAATTGCTGGAGTAGCTCGGCGGGACAGGCAGCATCTCTGGAGAGAAAGGATGTGTGACGTCTTGGGTCGAGACCCTTCTGTAGACTGAGAGTCAGGGAAGAGGGAGACATAGAGATGTGGAAGGGTAAGGTGTGAAAACGAGAGATCAAAGGGGACGCAGATCAAGGGGAATGTAGAATGCTTCATTTTTAGCTGAGGGGAGCGTGACAGCGAGGCCTAGGAGCAGATTTAGGCCATTTGGCCCATCGAGTCTACTCCATCATTCAATTGTGGCTCACCTATCTTTTCCTCTCAATCCCATTCTTCTGCCTCCTCCCCATAACCCCTGACCCACGGACTAATCAAGACCCTATCAATCTCCGCTTCAAAAATACCCAAAGATTTGGTCTCCCCTGCCATCTAGCAATGAATTCCACAGATTCACCACCCTCTAGCTAAAGAAATTCCTCTCCATCTCCTTTCTAAAGGTACGTCTCTTTATATTTAGACTGTGCCCTCTGGTCCAAGGCTCTCCCACTAGTGGAAACATCCTCTCCACATCCACATTATCCATGTTCCACAACACATACTCCTGCATCTGGGAGTGGGCTGATAGACAATGTTCAGTCAAGGATAGTTCCTAGTTCATAGAATCCCAGCAGGTTCTGCTCAGACCAACAGGTTTCAAGCTGGATATAGGGCCTCTGGCCTGTGTTTAGTTTAGTTTAGTTTGGAGACACCGCATGGGATCAGACCCTTTGGCCCACTGTGTCCATGCTGACCACCCTTTCTCACTAGTTCTATGTTATCTCACTTTCTCATCCACTCCCTACACAACAATGGCAATTCACAGAGGCCAATTAACCTACAGGCCAACACGTCTTTGAAATGCGGAAGGAATCCAGAGCCCCCTAGAGACCGAAGACGAGTCTCGACCCAAAACGTCGCCCATTCCTTCACTCCACCGATGCTGCCTCACCCGCTGAGTTACTCCAGCATTTTGTGACTACCTTCGATTTTACCAGCATCTGCAGTTCTATTTTACTACAAACCTGAATGTCTTTGGAGTGTGGGAGGAAACCAGAACACCCACGCAGCGACAGGGAGAACGTACAAACTCCGTACAGACAGCATCAGTAGTCAGGATGTAAGGTGGCAGCTCTACCACTGCACCACTGTCCAGGCATGCAACTGGACTGCCCTTCAACTGCAAAATGGCATCTGAGACATCAGTGCACCTCACCTGACGTAAATCCAATCGGCAGAAGGGATTCAACTGGATGGGAATATTAAACTGGATTGGAATACTTTACACAGAAGATAGACACAAAATGCTGGAGTGACTCAGCAGGACAGGCAGCATCTATGTAGAGAAGGAACAGGTCGAGACCCTTCATACCGCAACCTGAAACGTCAACCATTCCTTCTCTCCAGAGATGCTGCCTGCCCCGCTGAGTTACCCCAGCATATTGTGTCTATCTTCGGTGTAAACCAGCATCTGCAGTTCCTTCTTATTCCTTGCACAGAGCAAGTCCCATTTATGTAGCCTAAAGCCTTGCAATATCAGTCCATAGCATTCTCGTAGCTGTTTGATTGAATAACAGCCACATTACCCATTTCTGGAAGCCACTTACAATATCTGCCAGTGGTCCCCGAGGAAGGTCACCTCATTGTGAAATAATTGGCTGCGTTTTACATTTCCAATGGTTTATTTGCGTTTAAGTGGCAGGCTGCGGCCTGCGAAACAGGCTCATCTAATCCTGTTTGCAAGAATCTTACAACACCTGCCGTTGGGGCCCTTAAACAGAGAAGCCGCCTGTGGCAACCCAATAACCTTTTATTTGATTATTCAAACAAACAAAAAGAGCAGAGCTACTAGCCCTTTTAACGCAGCTTCTCCGAGTCTGTGGTTTTGTTGCCACGGTGATCTGCGAACCCCCCGTTGCTACGGAGATGGCAGGAGCTGCCAGCACCCCGCACTAATGCTGACAAATGGTACTTATTACATCAGGGCTAATTTCATCCGATCCCCCTCATATGAAGATACTTAGCCTTGGTTGATCAAATTGTGTCGGAGTAATTACTGGGAACAGAACTTATTAGGAGACAACACTCCTTATTCATTGCCATTTTCGATCTCCACACCTCATAACGCATCTGATTTCCCACTCTCGACATTTGCTCAACATTACTGGTGGCAATGCCGTTGGGGTGGGTGGGTGGGACTCTAGGTTCCTCCAGGGCCCCATGCAGTTCCTTTCCACACTATAATTTTCTGTGCAACCTCGCTTTCCCTTCCACAATTAACTCTTAATAGAGAAAGAAGGTTGGGAGCAGATGGGCCTCAGCTTTAATGATCGAGAGAGAGAGAGAGAGAGAGAGAGAAAAATCTTGACATGTTATTGGGGTGTAACATTTTTTTTTCTGTTTTAGTCTTTTTCTCCCTCTCATTGCTTCAATTCTCTTTCCCTCTTGTCATGCCTTCTTTGTCATTCATTCTCTCTCCCTCTCCCTCTCTCTCTTTCTCCCTCACTTTCTCTCTCACTCACTCTCACTTTCTCTCCCCACTCTCTCCTGCCTCTCTTCCCCTCTCACTCCCCTTCTCCCTCACTCTCTCTCTCCCTCTCGCTCGCTGTCTCTCTCTCTCTTTCTGTCTCTCACACAATCATTCTCTCTCTCTCTCCCTCCTTATCTCTTTCTCTCCATCTCTCTTTCTCTCCATCTCTCTCTCTCCCTCTCTCTCCCTCCCTCTCCCTCTCTCTCTTCCCCTCTCACTCCCCTTCTCCCTCACTCTCTCTCTCCCTCTCGCTCGCTGTCTCTCTCTCTCTTTCTGTCTCTCACACAATCATTCTCTCTCTCTCTCCCTCCTTATCTCTTTCTCTCCATCTCTCTTTCTCTCCATCTCTCTCTCTCCCTCTCTCTCCCTCCCTCTCCCTCTCTCTCTCTCTCTCTCTCACTCTCTCTCTCTTTCTCACTCTCTCTCTCTCTCTCGCTCTCCCTCTCTCTCTCTCTCTCTCTCTCTCTCTCTCTCTCTCTCTCTCTCTCTCTCGATCTATCTATTTCTCTCTCCCTCCTTATCTCTCTCTCTCTCTCTCTCTCTCTTGATTAGTACAGGTGTCAAAAGTTATGGAGGAGAAGGCAGGAGAATGGGGTTAAGAGGGAAAGATAGATCAGCCATGATTGAATGGCAGAGTAGACTTGATGGGCCGAATGGCCTAATTCTGCTCCTATCGCTTATGAACATGAATTCCCTGGATGCTTGACACCATTCAGGACAAAACAATCCATTTTATCCGTGCCCCATCCACCAACCAAAATTTTCACCCCTTCCACCCTAGGCACACCATGGCATCATCGTGTCCCATCTACAAAATGCATTGCGATCCTCATCTAACCTACACTGACAGTACCTTCCTACCAAAAGACTCAGCCACCATAACATTAAGTGCAGGATGGAACTGCAGATGCTGGTTTATACTGAAGATAGACAAAACCGCTGGAGTAGCTCAGCGGGTCAGGCAGCATCTCTGCAGAAAAGGAATAGGTGACATTTCAGTTTAGATCCCTTCTTCAGACCCTGAAGTCTGAGTCTAAAAAAGTCTTCTGACACGAAATGTCACCTGTTCCTTTTCTCCAGGGATGCTGCCTGACCCGCTGAGTTACTCCGGCATTTTGTGTCTACCTTCCCCACGATAACAATGTGTTTTGTAGTTTAAAAATGCCAGTGGGAAATGGAGGGAAATATCGGCTTCCTGCTGAGACAGCCATCCAGAAGCACCAAAGAGTTAACAGTAAAAGTCATGTCAGCACCAGACAGGTGAAAATACTGTACCTGCAATTTTGCATGGTAAAATGTTTAGCTGCACATTAATTGCTCCATTTTACAAACAATTTCTCCAGACTGGTCCCCTTTTACGTTGTGAAAATGGGCCGCATTTATGAGAGTAGAAAATCAGGACAAAAATTGACTGTTTTAATTTAGTTTAGAGGCTCAGTTTAGTTTATTGTCACGTGTACCGAGCTACAGTGAAAAGTTTTTTTTTGGGTGCTAACCAGTCAGCAGAAAGACAGTACATGATTACAATCGACCCATTTACAGTGTTTAGATACATGATAAGGGAATAACGTTTAGTGCAAGGTAAAGTCAACAAAGTCCGGTCAGTCCTGGGATGTCAGGACTTTCATATGAGGAAAGATTGGATAGACTCGGTTTGTACTCGATGGAATTTAGAAGATTGAGGGGGGATCTTATAGAAACCTACAAAATTCTTAAGGGGTTGGACAAGCTAGATGCTGGAAGATTGTTCCCGATGTTGGGGGAGTCCAGAACAAGGGGTCACAGTCTAAGGATAAGGGGGAATTCCTTTAGGACCGAAATGAGGAAAACATTCTTTACACAGAGAGTGGTGAGTCTCTGGAATTCTCTGCCACAGAAGGTAGTTGAGGCCAGTTCATTGGCTATATTTAAGAGGGCGTTAGATGTGGCACTTGTGGCTAAAGGGATCAGGGGGTATGGAGAGAAGGCAGGTACGGGATACTGAGTTGGATGATCAGCCATGATCACATTGAATGGCGGTGCAGGCTCGAAGGGCCGAATGGCCTACTCCTGCACCTATTTTCTATGTTTCTATGTTTCTAGGATAGTCTGAGGGACATCAAAGAGGTAGATAGTAGTTCAGGACTACTCTCTGGTTGTGGTAGGATGATTCAGTTTCCTGATGACAGCTGGGAAGAAACAGTCCCTGAATCTGGTGGTGTGCATTTTCACACTTCTGTATCTTTTGCCAGAGGGTAGAAGGGGGAAGAGGCAGTGGCCGGGGTGCGACTCGTCCTTGATACTGTGTCTGCTGTTGGCCCTGCCGAGGCAGCTTGAGGTATAAATGGAGTCAATAGAAGGGAAAGGGCCTGTCCCACCAGCATGCAACTCTATGCGATGAGCGCGACCTAACGTGATCGCTTGAACAGTCCGGCGTCACGGGGCTGGTCCGACTTCGATCGCCGGAGCCATGCGGAATTGTGCGGAGTTCGTCCCGACATCGCGCGGGGCTCCGAAAAACTGACTATGTTCAAAAATTCCGTGCGGCAACGGCTTGTCGGCTCGCAGTCGCCTCGACGCATGACACACCGCCTCGACATCGTGCCTCCGTCAACCTATCTGTAGGTGCCTCCGTGACCCTCTATGTGTGTGGCTCCGTGGCCCTCTGTGTGTGTGCCTCTGTGCCCCTCTCTGTGTGCCCCTCTCTGTCCTGGCGAACTTACCTTAAGACTTCGCTCCAAGTTCGCCTCACTTTGCGCCGCGTTGCGCCACTCACTCGACCTCCACGCGGCCCCCGCTGCCGGTTTGGTTGTGCTTGCCGCATGCAGGCGCATGCTGGTGGGAACGGCCCTGTACAGGGGATCACCTGACCTCCGCGTGGCCCCCGCGTGACCCCCGCTTCTAGTTTGATCTTGCTCATCGCATGGAGTCGGATGCTGGTAGGACAGGCCCTGAAGTTAGTTTGTGTGATGGTCTGGGCTGGGTCCACAATTCACTGCAATTTCTAGCTGTCTTTGATAGAGCTGTTCCAAAACCATCCTGATAAAATGCTTTCTATGGTGCATCTGTAGAAGTTGGTGCCAGTTGCAGCGGTCATGCCAAACTTCTTCAGCCTTCTAAGGAAGTCGAGGTGTTAGTGTACTAAGGAAGTAGCGGTGTTGGAACAGTACGGGAAACAGGCCCTTTGGCCCACCGAGTCCGCACCGACCAGCAAACCCCGCTCATTAACACTACCCGAGGAACAATTGGTACATGTACACCAAGCCAATTAGCCTACAAACCTGTGCGTCTTTGGAGTGTGGGAGGAAACCGAAGATCTTGGCGAAAACCCACGCACATCTCGGGGAGAACGTACAAACACCGTGCAGGCAAGCACCCATAGTCAGGATCAAACCCAGGCCTCTAGTGCTGTAAGGCAGCAACTCTACCTGCTGCTCCACCGACTGCGCCAACATTAAACGCTAAACTCTGCACCAAAGGGGTAATAAAGTGATGAATCGCAGCCACAAGTTTCCTTTTGTTTAAAATGCAAATGCTCATCGTAAATGAGTCACCTTGAATCAGATTCAGAGAATGACACCGGATATACCTACAATTTACAATTGGTGACACTTTAGAGTGAGAATCAGTGAATTTTGTTTTTGTTGCGGGAGGTTGGTTTTAGATGTAAAGTCATTTCCTGAGAGAGTCATGACTGATCATTTATGGCACCCCTGTGGCAATAGCATCAGTTTGCACATTACGTCTTTCTATTTACGATGTGTTTCAGCAATGCACTATGCTTGGTGCAACATTCATTGATAAATTGTGTGACATTTTACATCCCCTGCCTCGTTTCCGCACCTTTATATTAAGGAGGTGCTGAAAATGGGTCTTGGTTAGTTGATCGTAGAATCCCAGAATTATATTTTCATTAGATGTAAAGTAATGCAAAGAAGGTGGGCATTTGGCCCATCAAATCTATGCTGGATGCTAATAAACCATTCCAGGCCACCCCTCTCTTCTGGTCGTGGGTTACACAAAAAGCTGGAGAAACTCAGCAGGTGCAGCAGCATCTAAGGAGCGAAGGAGATAGGCGACGTTTCGGGTCGAGACCCTTCTTCAGACTCTCTTCTGGTCTCTCATTGTAACCCTGCAAACTATCTACTCGCTAATGATCCACCCAGTTCCCTTAGCTGAATCTGTCTGCACAGCCCATAAGGGCAATGAGCTCCAGATCATTACCACTCCCTTTAGATTTCCACTCTATCTTCTCACCACATTATGTGCTCTAGTTATTGAAAGATCCACAGTTAGATATCCTCTCTATTTACCTAAATGCGGCACAGTCACACAGCGGTACAGTTGTTGCCTTAGAGCGCCACATCCCCGGGTTTGATCCTGACCACGGGTGCTTGTCTGTACGGAGTTGTTTTGTTCTCCCTGATCTGCGTGGGTTTTCTCCACGATCTCCGCTTTCCTTTCCACACTCCAAAGACGTACGGGTTTGTAGGGTAATTGGCTTGGTATAAGTGTAAATTGTCCCTAGTGTGTGTAGGATAGTGTTAGCATACGGGGATCGCTGGTCGACGTGGCCTCGGTGAGTCAAAGGGCCCGTTTCTGCACTGTATCTCCCAAAACTAAAACCAAACATAGCTTTTTGCACCTCCATCAAGTTCATTTGGAGTAGATGGAAGATATCTGATGCCTTGCTTCCATATCCGCTTGATTGTGATCAGGAAACATATTGCATGCAGAGAAAACATCTGCAAGATGTGAGGAGCGAGGATGCAGATAAGGCAAATAATAGTCAGTGAAGTGCACCTATATTCAGGAAAGCAGCATCTGCTAACATTGTATAACAGTCAGGAATTCATGATGCAGATTCATAGGATTTTGGTCACACCACATTTGGAGTATTTGGGTATTGTGTGAAGTTCTGGTCGCCCCATTGCGGGAAGGGTGTGAAGGCTTTGGAAAGGATGCAGAGGAGGTTTACTGAAATGTTCGCTCGTGTGTCAGACAATGGAGCTCGGTGTTGGCTTCTGTCGTCGTCCAACATGTTGACAGAATTGTAGCCCGACGCGTCACAGTGTGCATCGTGCCGTCGCTTCCAGGGATCGCCACAAGGAGGCTTCTGTCATGATAACACACACACACACACACACACACACACACACACACACACACACACACACACACACACACACACACACACACACACACACACACACACACACACACACACACACACACACACACACACACACACACACACACACACACCTGGAGATAGCTGCAAGATGCCAGAGTAACTGAGCAGCTCAAGGAACAGGAGAAAAGGAACAGGTTTCGGGTCAAGACCCTTCATCAAACTTCATCCCATACCTGTACTGATGGAAGGTATCAAGTTCGAATGTCACAGCCAATAGGTTTTTTTCAATCTGACTGTCTGCCAGAGGTCAGTTTGTAAATGTGACTGGTTGACTAATTTACATAATCACTGCTCCCAGACCCTTTCCTGACCCTTGGCTGGTAGAATGGATTCTTTTCTGACCATACCTTTAACTCATTGGACTAGCTTAGTTTGGAGATGCAGCGCGGAAACAAGCCCTTCGGCCCACCGAGCCCGCGCCGACCAGCGATCCCCGTACACCAGCACTATCCTACACACACTAGGGACAATTTATAATCTTTACGGAAGCCAATTAACCCACAAACCTGTACGTCTGGATTGTGGGAGGAAACCACAGCATCTGGAGAAAACCCACGCGGTCATGGGGAGAACGTACAAACTCCGTACAGACAGCAGCCATAGTCAGGATCGATCCCGGATGCTGTAAGGCAGCAGCTCTAACACTGGGCCTGCGTGCCACCCCTGTGGTGCGTGGTTACCTGTGGATGTGCATCCAACACAGTTCCACATCTGTGATCTTCTGAAGAAGGGTTTCGACCCGAAACGTCACCCATTCCTTTTCTCCAGAGATGCTGTCTGACCCGCTGAGTTACTCCAGCTTGTTGTGTCCATCTGTGGAGAATATTATACCAGCTGCCTACTCCAGCAGAGTTCCATATATTTTCTTTTTAATCCCTCTAGCTTTCCAGTTCTTCCAACACATCTGCAAGTTCATCTCATAAGTGATGAGAGCAGAATTAGGCCATTCGGTCCATCAGGTGTAGTCCGCCGCTCATTCATGGCTGATCTCTCTCTCCCGCCTAACCCCATTCTCCTGCCTTCACCCCATAACCCCTGACACCCGTACTAATCAAGAATCTATCTATCTCTGCTTTAATAATATCCATAGCCTTCTGTGGGAATGAATTCCACAGATTCACCACCCTCTGACTTAAGAAATTCCTCCTCATTTCCCAGTTGCTGCTTGTTCCAACCTGCCTCCATTTTCTTCAGGTTCTTTGAGCAGTTGCTGGATCCATCTCCTGGAGTCCACAGCTACCATGGACTGGTACACAGTTATGTAAATCCAAGCACGGCAAACTCTGCAGTAGATTCTATTCTACTCTTTGCATTTTGCATTTTCAACTTGCATTTGCTCGGTAATACTGGAATTGTGCTATTGTGCGTTGTCACCATTTTGCTTGGTGTATTTTCCTGAGCTACCTGCCAGCCTGCAGTTTCCTCATTCACCATCTTGGGGAAGCGCTCTAACTTTCATTGTGGGCTCCAGCCTTCCTTGGCCACCTGTTGCCGGCCTTTTCCTACTGCTAGTTCCCTCCCCTCTACTTTCAGTCTGAAGAAGGGTCCCGACCTGAAACATCACCAATCCTTTTCCTCCATGGATGCTGCCTGACCCACTGAGTCACTCCAGCACTTTGTGTCTATACTCTCTATAAACCAACGTTTGCAGTTTCTTTCTGCTCCTCTTCCCCAGCCAACCATGGGCCATTATGGACTCCAGCCTTCCTTGGTCATCTGTTTGCGGGCCTGCTTTGTTCTGGCCTGTTCCTACCCCCCGTTGGCTCCCCTCTACTTTCAGTCTGAGGAAGGGTCCCGACCCGAAACGTCACCCATCCTTTTCCTCCAGAGATGCTGCCTGACCCACTGAGTTACTCCAGCACTTTGTGTCTGCACTCTGACTTTCAAGTGCTTGATGCCTACAATTATTGTAGTACCATAAGATTTCACCAGATGAAGATGATCGCTTATGGGAGAGAGAGTTCCAGATTTCCACATTTTCATGAATTTCAGTAGCAATCTCACCTTTAAACAGGCAGCCTGAATTTTTAGATGATGCTATTTTCTCCTCTCATCCGTCATTAAATATCTCCAAATTATCTTGAAAACCACTACCAAACGTTCCAATACCTCTTAAATACCAGACTAATCAATGTAGCCAGCCTTTGGTAATTTAAACTGCATGTCCCGAATAATGAATACACTTTAGACTTTTGAGATTCAGCTTGGAAACGGGCCCTTTGGCCCACCGAGTCGGTGCTAGCCAGCGATCCCCGTACACTGACACTGCCCTACACACAAGGGACAATTTTACAATTTTGCCAAAGCCAATTAACCTACAAACCTGCATGTCATTGGAGTGTGGGAGGAAATCAGAGCACTCGGAGGAAACCCATGGTAGAACATACAAACTCCGTACAGAAAACCCCCGTAGTCAGGATCGAACCCGGATTTCTGACGCTGTGAAGGTGGCATCAACTCTACATTTGTGCCACCTTGCTGCCTCTTGTGCCCCTTGTGTGCCTTCAAGACCCGATGATCCTCCCGGAGATAGGCTCACCTGCTGCCGCTGCCTCCAGAGAGGAAGGATGCAATGTAGTGAAATTATTTTGATATTTGCCGTAACTGTTGCACTTTTTGGAATAGATATGCCAAAAAAGTAAAGACTGTTTCTGATTGCATCAAAGTAGTTCATCTGTGCTGACACCAAACAGCATAACTTACCTGAGAGGAGACAGCTGGTTATGAGAAACAAGGCAGCAATTCAATCGAGGCAGTCTAACGACATGATAAAACATGTGGATGGAGCAAGGGTGTTCTGTGACTGTCAGAGGAACTTTTTAAGATTGATTTTAAACTTTAAGCTCTCTGCTTGCTGGCTGTTATTGTTGATAACACAGGGCAAACTAGCACAATGTTGCAAAGTTTTAGATTACAAGACCAGGAGATGCATTGATGAACATTGATGCCATAGTGACTGAGTATGATTTGGAATCATATCCACAATGATAATGCAATCACTATCAAATAATCATTACATGCCCTTGAAAGTTCCATCAACACAGCTCCATCCCTTGGAAGGGCACAAAGTGCTGGAATAACTCGGAGGGTCAGGCAGCATCTCTGGGGAGTTACACAAAAAGCTGGAGAAACTCAGCGGGTGCTGCAGCATCTAAGGAGCGAAGGAGATAGGCGACGTTTCGGGTCGAGACCCTTCTTCAGACTGGTCAGGGATCAGGGAAACGAGAGATATGGACAGTGATGTGGAGAGATAAAGAACAATGAATGAAAGATATGCAAAAAAGTATATGACCGAGCGGAGGTGTTCGGCGAAGCGATCACCCAGCCTCCGCTTGGTCTCACTGATGTAGATCAGCTGGCATCTGGAGCAATGGATGCAGTAGATGAGGTTGGAGGAGGTGCAGGTGAACCTCTGTCGGACTTGGAAGGACTGCTTGGGTCCCTGAAAGGAGTGGATGGGGGAGGTGAAGGGGAAATGGATAGGCGATGTCCAGACCCATTCTCCATCGGACCCATGTTAAAAACATTTCTGTTTAGTTTAGTTTAGGGATATAGCGCAGAAACAGGCCCTTCGGCCCACCGTGTCCACACCGGCCCGTGATCCCCGGACACTATCCTGCACGAGGGATCAATTAAAAAAAGACATTTGTACCAATTTAGCGGTGCAGAGACGACGAACAGTTTATTTAAACAGATTTTATTACGAAATCATTTTATGGTCAAACAGGTCTACACGCATGCGACTGGCCACCACGGTGGTCAGTCGATCAACTGCCGCGCAAAAGCGAAACCGCGCGAAAAAAACAGCCCCTCCAGAGTCACGTGACCGCGGCTTCCGAACGCCGGGCTCGATACCTGCGTGCGTCAGCAGTAGCCGCTACACCAAGCCAATTAACCTGTGTGGCTGTACGTAGTGTGAGAGGAAACGGAAGCTCTCGGAGAAAACCCACGCAGGTCACGGGGAGACCGTACAAACTCCGCGTGGACAAGCAACCGTGGTCGGGATCGAACCAAGGGGTCTCTGGCGCTGTAAGGGCTGAAAGGCAGCAACTCTACCGCTGCGCCACCGTGCTGCACAGTTCCCCTTCCCTGTAAACCAGGTTGCCGAAGTATGAATGAGTGAAGAGTGCTAGAACATGAAGGGCACCTCTGTGCATCCAGGGTTAATTTTATTTTCCAGCTTGTGGCCAGCGAATGTGTTGAGTTATATGCACTCAGAGAGATACAGCTTTTCGATCCGACTAATGATGGGAAGTGGTTTCAGTGGGCAGCTCCTGATCACGCCTGACGGTCTGAATTGATAGCTGATGACATGTAAAGGGCAATGCATTGGATTGACTTCAGGGAGCTTTTACCAATGCTTCACAAATGATTGCAGAATAGACTCACTCACAATCTAAGTGCTAAAATAGGTTTTTTTTTCAAATATCATTGCATTCGGGACGAGCAACGCCAACCATTGTGTCGAGCAGAGAAAAAAATTGCACGTTGCTCTTGGAAATTTTTTTTTTTAATGTTCTGCGACCATTGAGGTTTCTCAGTAAACACTGATCAATGAATTGGAAAGTATTCAATTATTTTTGCCAGGCTATTAGTCCCATGATTGCGGTCCTGTCTATTATATTATCTAAGGTAGACAAAAATGCTCGGGAAAATCAGCGGGTGAGGCAGCATCTATGCAGCGAAGGAAATGGGCAACATTTCGGATCGAAACCCTTCTTCAGACACGAAACGTTGCCTATTTCCTTCGCTCCATAGATGCTGCCTCACCCGCTGAGTTTCTCCAGCATTTTTGTCTACCTTCGATTTTTCAGCATCTGCATTTCCTTCATTAACAAAATATTATATTATCTACTTTGTTCGTCATGTATAAGTTTGGGTGGTGAGAAACAGATGGAGTATTTGTCCAGGGAAAGCATCATAACCAAGCTCAACTTTGTCGACCTACACTATTTCAAACCCATTTTTCAATTATACATTGTAATTATAAATAGAACTTACATGGCCTTAGTAATCCCACCCCCAACTCAGTTAGAGCTTATAGCACTTGGCTGGGAGCAACTAATTTAGAATCATAGTGTCACAAACTCATGCAATGTGGACACAGGCCCTTCGGCCCAACTTGCCCATACCGGCCAACATGTCCCAGCTGCACTAGTTCCACCTGCTGCATATGGCCCATATCCCTCCAAACTTGTCCAACCATGCACCTGTCTGTTTCTTAAACGTCGGGATAGTCCCAGCCTCAACTACCTCTTCTGGCAGCTTATTTCATACACCCACTACCCTTTGTTCCCTGCAAAAATGTTATTCCTCAGATTCCTATTAAATCTTTTCCCTTTCATCTTAAACCTATGTCATCTGGTCCTTGATTTCCCCTACTCTGGGCAAGAGACTGTGTGCATCTAATAACTGAAAAGAGATATGAAATCAAAACTAGTTGCAACTAGAAATGTGCACTGAACCAGATACTTGCTATTAAGAGAGAGATTGGGTAAGACAGGCAACGGTCAGAGGTAAGGTTTTCTCTCCAACATTTGAGAGGCTAAATGGACTCGGTGGGGCCGAAGGGCCTGTTTCCACACTGCATCTCGGAACTAAACTACAACTAAGAATATAGAACATAGAGCATCATAACTGGACGCAGTACTTGGTATGAAGAAGGGTCCCGACCCGAAACGTCACCCATCCTTTTTCTCCAGCGATGCTGCCTGACCCGCTGAGTTACTCCAGCACTTTGTGTCTATCTTCGGTGCAAACTAGCATCTGCAGTTCCTTCCTACACAGTACTTTACTGTCTGTGAAGCGCTTTGGTTTATCGTGAGGTCATGAAAGGTGCGTTAATGATGATTTTTTTTTAAATACCAAAAAGTGCAAAGGCAAGCAGGTTTCCCAAATGACAATGGGGTCTTGGATCATTTATGTGCTGTTTTCAGCAAGGTATTGTAAGTGGTGCATCCTCTAAAGCACTTCACTCGCACACTGGGGACTGCAAAGGTTCTTTCAGAATAGAACATTGCGTGCATATTTAATGGCCATCGCACGTCCTCTACATCTTTACCCGCAGCTCCACTTGTCTCGCCTCACATGGCTGCCACAGCTCCACCTGCGATGAAATGAGCCAAAGTAATCTCAGTCATAGCAGGACTACAAACCCTGATTCCATACGCATGCACACAGTCCCACTGTCTACCCATTAAACTGCTTTGCTTTTTATAATATAACTAGACTGCATAGACTCGGTTTATACTCTCTAGAATTTAGGAGATTGAGAGGGGATCTTATAGAAACTTACAAAATTCTTAAGGGGTTGGACAGGCTAAATGCAGGAAGATTGTTCCCGATGTTGTGGAGGTCCAGGGCAAGGGGTCACAGTTTAAGGATAAGGGGGAAATCCTTTAGGACCGAGATGAGAAGGACTTTTTTCACACAGAGAATGGTGGGTCTCTGGAACTCTCTGCCACAGAGGGTAGTTGAGGCCAGTTCATTGGCTATAAGAGGGAGTTAGATGTGGCCCTTGTGGCTAAGGGGATCAGAGGGTATGGAGAGAAGGCAGGTACGGGATACTGAGTTGGATGATCAGCCATGATCACATTGAATGGCGGTGCAGGCTCGAAGGGCCGAATGGCCTACTGCTGCACCTAATTTCTATGTTTCTATGTGTCTATGTTTCTAGACCAAGGGGGACCCATTGCAGGGATGGGGGGAAGGAGGGTGAGGCCTGTGGCATCACACACACACTAACCACCCCCCTTGATACTATATTAATATTATTCTTCGGCACCTTTTCAAAGCGGTCAAAATCTGCGGAGCAAATAAACACAAACTTTTAAAACTGTAACGGAATTTTTGGTTCAAAATGGACTCTTTTAAAATAAACAGAGAATTTTCAAAAAAGCGGCCTAAAAATCTGCGGAGCAAATAAAATTATTCCCTGAAAAAAAATTTTTTGATATTTAATGTAAACTTTAAGAATGATTACAATTAAATCTTTAAAGGACAAAAAATTCAACGTTTTCTAAGTTAAACAAAAACAATGAGGTGCAATCGGACTCTTATCTTTAGAGATGTGGAATTCAGCCACTTTGTTGTTCACGAGCAAAGCGAGAATGACCGTTGGTGATGGATTTGAAGAATGTTCTCGAAATGGTAGCCCGCTCATTGTGACGTCATGACTCGGGTGCTCCTCGGCAGCTCTCGGTTGCTCTTGGGAAACCCGAGCCGAGGCACGGACGTACTGCGTGTTCAGCGGCTTCAATCCGGTGCCAAAATGACTTCTAGTTAGATGGGTAGGTTAACGTAACTCGCAGCTCGTGCCAAAACAGTGCCTAGCGGGCTGCGCTTTGAAAACTGCGCAAAACTGCCCGCGAGGAGCAGAGCCATTGTGACGTCATCGGCTCGTTAGTTTTAAAAAATATCTCAGCTTTGTGACCAATTTGAAGAAATAACTGGGGAAATAATGAATCAGAGGAGGCGATTTTCAAGATCACGAGGCAAATCTCTATCAGAATATGTAAAAATGTCACCGTTAGCGCGTTGTGTTTTCGAATCACAGACAAACACATAAATAAAAAAAAAAACAAATCCACACACAAATACATCCAAATCCAAGATCAAAGTACAGAGATGTAAGCTGCCCTTGAAGTAGAAGAAGGAAACTCAAGGTGGCATTTTGGCACAGCGATAGAGCCACTGCCTGACATCACCAGGGACAAGGGTTCGATCCCGACCACAGGTGCTTGTCTATACCGAGTTTGTACTTTCTCCCCGTGACCTGCGTGAGTTTCCTTCGAGATCTTCAGATTCCTCCTACGCACCAAAGACATACAGGTTTGTAGGTTAATTGGCTTGGCATGATTATAAATTGTCCCCAGTGTGTGTTGGACAGTGTTAATGTGCGGGGATAGCTGGTCGGCACGGACTTAGTGGGCTGAAGGGCCTGTTCCCGCGCTGTATCTCTAAACTAAACTAAACGCTGAGGATCTCAAATAAAAGCAGATTAAACAAAGAACACTCATGGGCCAGGAAGCAAGTGTGATTAAAGAGACAAATAGTATTAGTCTTTCAGTTCAGTAATCTTTAATCAAATCTATTTCTGACGCCTCCACTAACGCTGCCAGGTTCTCTCTGGACGCTTCTCTGGTGCCGACCCGGGCCCTAGTCGTGGGCTCTGACCTCCGCGGCCCACCGTGAGGCGACTGCCGCAGCGGCCCGTAGAGAGATTCCGACCTGAAACGTCACCCATCCATTTTCTCAGAGACCCACTGAGTTACTCCAGCATTTTGTGTCTATCTTCGGTATAAACCAGCATCCGCAGTTCCTTCCCACAATGCAGACGTCATCTGGTCGGCAGTGGCCTTGGATAGGATCTTAAAGCCCTGTCCCACGGTACGAGTTCATTCCAAGAGCTCTCCCGAGTTTAAAAAAAATCAAACTCGTGGTAAGCACGGAGAATGAACGTAGCGGGTACGTCGGAGCTCGGGGACGTCTCTTAGCGCTAACGGCAGGTACTCGGGAAGACTCGCAAACGGCAGGTAAGCACGGGAAGACTCGCGAAGATTTTTCAACATGTTGAAAAATGTCCACGAGAGCCCCGAGTGCCGACGAGTGGCCATTACTGTAAATCTCCGAGTTCGAATCAGGGCAAACTCGGAAGAACTCTTGGAATGAACTCATACCGTGGGACAGGGGTTTTATAGTCCCCATTTAGCAGTGAGTTGGGATTGAATGATACTTTATGAATGAATCTACCTTATGAATGAATGATACATTACCGCCACATGTGACAGAGCAGACATTAACTTAGCCGGTAAGCCATCTCTTCCAGGGGTTTTTGCTCATCAAAGGAATGGATGGAGCCAGTCAGCTCCTCTAGGATCTGTGGTTGGTCCAGACTCTCCTTCTTAGCTCAGTTTAATTTAGCGATACAGCGCAGAAACAGGCCCTTCGGCCCACCAAGTCTGCACCGACCAGTGATCCCTGCACACTAACACCAACCTACACACACTGGGGACATTTTTTTTACAATTACACCAAGCCAATTAACCTACAAACCTGTGCGTCTTTGGAGTGTGGGAGGAAATAGAAGATCCCGGATAAAACCCACGCAGGTCACGGGGGAGAACGTGCAAACTCCGTACAGACAGCACCCGGGTCTCTGGTGCAGTAAAGCAGTAACTCTACCGCTGCGCAGACCTGCCGCCCTTTTCTTTGCATAAAATATGCTGGCTGGTGAGTGTACTGAAGGAGCAGTTATCACAGAGGTCGGTGAGACCAAGCGGAGGCTGGGCGATCGTTTCGCCGAACACCTCCGCTCGGTCCGCAATAACCAACCCGACCTCCCGGTGGCTCAGCACTTCAACTCCCCCTCCCATTCCGTATCCGACCTCTCGGTCCTGGGCCTCCTCCACGGCCAGAGTGAGCAACACCACAAGTTGGAGGAACAGCACCTCATATTCCGCTTGGGGAGTCTGCATCCTCTGGGCTTAAACATTGAATTTTCTCAATTCTGTTAACCCAGGCTGCCTCCTCCCCTTCCCACCTCTCCCTCAGCCCTCGGGGCCTGGCATTCCTTCTCTCTCTATCTCCCCCCCACCCAAGTCGCACTAGCTTCTCATTTTCACACTACAAACAGCTTACAATGGCCTGTTTCCTTTATCATCGATACTTTTTTGCATATCTTTCATTCATTGTTCTTTATCTCTCCACATCACTGTCTATATCTCTCGTTTCCCTGATCCCTGACCAGTCTGAAGAAGGGTCTCGACTCGAAACGTCGCCTATCTCCTTCGCTCCTAAGATGCTGCTGCACCCGCTGAGTTTCTCCAGCTTTTTGTGTAACCCTCGATTCTCCAGCATCTGCAGTTCCTTCTTTAACATCACAGAGGTCGATCTTTTCTTCCTGTGTCTCCTGCTTGCTCTTTGAATTCTGCAACCCACAGAGGAAGCTCAAAGTGATTCCATCTTGATGGAGCCCACATCTTGTGCCAGGTGTGAAGATCCTTTTCAAGTTGAGCAATCTATTTATTATTACCAGGAATGTGTAGGTTCATTTCTGATGACTGTTTGTCAGTGCTGGGCCTGTACTTGCTGGAGCTTAGAAAAATGGGCTGGGGGGTGGGGGGACCTCATTAAAACATACAGAATAATGAAAGACTTGGATAGAGTGGATGCGGAGAGGATGTTTCCACTAGTGGGAAGAGTCTAGGACTGGAGGCAATAGCCTCAGAATTAAAGGACGTTCTTCTAAAAAGGAAATTAGGAAGCATTTATATAGGCAGAGGGTGGTGAATCTGTGGAATTCGTTGCCACAGAAGGCTGTACAGGCCAAGTCATTGGATATTTTTAAGGCAGAGATAGATAGATTCTTGATTCGTACAGGTGTCAGTGGTTATGGGGAGAAGGCAGGAGAGTGGGGTTAGGAGGGAGAGATAGATCAACGATGATTGAATGGTGGAGTAGACTTGATCGGCCGAATGGCCTAATTCTAATATTCTTTATGACCTTATGATGAAGAACTCTCCCCGGCTCACCTGCCAGTTTGCATGGACGTTGTTGTCTAATTGGAGCAGGGTCAGCGTGATGAAGGAGCACCTTGGGTGAACGCAGGCAGAGGATAAAAGATTAACCGGGAAATATACATTTTTCCCAACCGCGCTGTTGACCTTCCCCATCACATATGTCCTGCATTTTATACACAGCATGAATAAAGCTTTTTCTTTCAGGAAGCTCTTTCTTTACTTTAATGTGGACGGGATTGCCAGCTGTTCCATTTCCCCGTATTGCCATGGGCGGTGTTTACACAGCGCACTAATCAAATAGAACACCTTTTGTTAAAAAGGAGAATGCTGTTGCTGTAGCAACAGTAGACTGCGTCAACTATTTCCATACAATCACAGAACATAGACGAATACAGCACACAAACAGGCCCTTCGGCCCATCACGCCTGTTCTGGCCATTATGCCAAATTAAACAAATCCCATCAAGCTTCATAAATTCATAAGTGATAGCAGCATTGGGCCGTTCGGCCCATCAAGCCTACACCGCCATTCAATCCTGGCTGGTCTTTCTTTCCCTCAATCCCATTCTCCTGCCTTTTCCCCATTAGCCCTTGGCACCCGTACTAATCAAGAATCTATCTAACCCCTGCCATGGGCTTGGCCTCCACAGCTTTCTGTGGCAATGAATTCCACACATTCACCACCCTCTGACTAAAGAAATTCCTCCTCATCTCCTTCCTAAAAGAACGTTCTTTAATTCTGAGCTTCTGGCCTCTCCCCCACTAGTGGAAATATCCTCTCCACATCCACTCTATCCAAGCCTTTCACTTTTCCGTATGTTTCAATGAGGTCCCCCCTCATCCTTCTAAACTCCAGCGAGTACAGGCCCAGAGCTGACAAACACTCAACGTATGTTAACCTCAATCCTGAGATCATTCTCGTAAGCCTCCTCCTCGCCCTCTGCAGCGCCAGCATATCCTTCCTCAGATATGGGGCTCAAAACTGCTCACAATGCTCCTAAAAATGAATTTAAGCATTGTTTGTATTGCTACTTAATGAGAAATGATCCAATCTTTGTTTTTAGCTTAAAATGGATGAATATAATAAATAACATGACGACTGCTTATGTCAGTTTCTTAATTTCATACATGTTAGTGTTTTTGCCTATGGGGATGATATTTATCAGTGATCTGTTACTGCTTTGTAATGTCGGCATCAGAATGCTACGATTTGAAAATGTTGCCCTGTTTAATGCAACGCGCTGTCTGGAATAAAGTTCAAGGTAGCTCAAGAGTGGTTGTTTCACACATGAGAGTTGATGGAAAGGTCACTTTGACACATTGGCCCTTGTTAATGAGTGCATAAATGCTAGCCAGAGACTCAGTGGATAATCTTTTCACAGTGCAGTTCCACGTAAATCCCTTCCTCCTAGGCAAATGGGTGTGAAATTATAAAGTGGGCAGGATGGCTGGCATCTGATGTTACCTCAGATGCCAGATGACAAATGGCCTACTCCTGCACCTATTGTCTATTGTATTTTGTGCCTTGTCATGCTAAGCATCATTGCCTTCACTATTATTCCTAGGTTGTATGCAAAAACAAGGCATTTCACTGTACCTAGTTACCCTATGTCCATGTTGGTGGCGCAGCGGTAGAGTTGCTGCCTTACAGCGCTTGCAGACCCGGGTTCAATCCTGACCACGGGTGCTGTCTGTATCTAAGTCTGTACGTTCTCCCCGTGACTGCGTGGGTTTTCTCCGAGATCTTCGGTTTCCTCCCACACTCCAAAGACACACAGGTTTGTATGCTAATTGGCTTGAAATAAATGTAAATTGCCCAGAGTGTGTGCGTGATAGTGTTAATGTGCGGGGATCGCTGGTCGGTGCAGACTCGGTGGGCCGGAGAGCCTGTTTCCGCGCTGTATCTCCAAACGAAACTCAAAAATAAAGAATCATTCATTCATTTATCATTCATTCTCATTGCAAATCCAAGCCCACAATGTTTTTCATGGCTCCAGTTGTTTCTTTATCTCCGTATCGTTGTTATCTGTGGATACAGATGATGAAAGGAATGGGAGCTGCACTCTGCCTGTAACATCAGAGATCGATCGATGATCATTGCTTAAATTAAAGTGAGCAAATGGAGCGTGTGGCCGCAGAATCTGTCCCAGTTTGTGTTGATTTGGTGCATGTGCTGACAACATAGTCAAGATAGTGCGTAGAGATGCATATCACATCAGCACCATCCCAGAACCACACCGCGCTGGCCACACACTCATTTCACCCCTGCCATCAGGAAGAAGGTACAGGAGCCTGAAACATCCAGATTCAGGAACAGCTTCTTCCCTGCAGACTATTAAACACTCCAACCTCCAAATAAGCTCTGAGCTACAATAGACTATTATTGTTATTTTTGCGCTATTATTGTTTGTATTAGTGTATCTACAGTGTGTTGCGCGCGCGGGTTTCACTGTCTATATGACTCATGATTATCACTCCCACAGCCAACAATGGGCCATTGTGGGCTCCACCTTTCTTGGATCATTGTTGCTTTTTTTTTAAATCTTTCATCCATTTGTTCTGTGTGCCGTCCATTCCTCTCGGTTCCCTTTCCTCGTGACTCTGAGTCTGAAGAAGTGTCTCCATCCGAAACATGTCACCTATTCCTTCTCTCCAGAGATGCTGCCTGACCCGCTGAGTTACTCCAGCTTTTTGTGCCTACCTTCGGTTTATCCCAGCATCTGCAGTTCCTTCCTCCACAGTATGTTTACATATTCTGTTGAGGCGGGGCCGGACACGGCTCTCTGACCCGACAGTCCCCTCGACCCGAGCAGTAGTGTCAAATACGGGACCAGCTCGGTCAAACCAATTTAGCCCAAATTACGGGATATCCCGGCTAATACGGGACAGTTGGCAACCCTAAGTACAATAGATAGACCAGAGGGGGTGGGACGGGGTACGGAATATAGTTCTCCCATTGGGGCATTGTAGCTTGAGTTACATGGTGTCAAGGCAGGAGGGAAATCTTTGTTGAATTATTGAGCTGGGAGCCCGAGCTCTGCAGGACTAACATGCCATCAACATACATCTGAATGACCTGCCTGCATTACTTCCGTGTATGCCCAGTGTCACCAATTATTTTACGTAGTTTGGAGATAAATGATGAGACTTAAAGAGGCAGCCTCCTCTTTCCTTAATGGTCGACATGGCCTATATTTCAAAACCAGTTCTGATCAAAATCACTCAGGCGGGAACCTTAGACTAAATAGTGCTGTCCTCTGACATGTGACATGGTGGTAAGCCATTCTGGACAAGATCACAGCCAACCTCACGATGGTTGACGTGCCGGCTAAATAGACCTCTCTCTAACCCTGAGTTAAAACGTCAGTCTACGTCCACATTCCTCAAACACCACTATCTTAGTTTAAGTCGTAGATAGAGACAAAATGCTGGAGTGACTCAGCGGGACAGGCAGCATCTCTGGCGAGAAGGAATGGGTGACATTTCTGGCTCGAGACCCTTCTTCAAGCTATCTTTGTTTAGTTTAGCTTAGAGGGACAGTGCGGAAACGGGCCCTTCAACCCACTGAGTCTGCATGGCCAGCGATCCTTACCGGACACTAACACTGTCCCACACACACTAGGGACAATTTACATTTATACCAAGCCAATTAACCTACAAACCTGCACGCCGTTGGAATGTGGGAGGAAACTGAATATTTCGGAGGAAACCCACGCGGGTCACGGGGAGAGCGTACACATTCCGTACAGACAGCACCCGTAGTCGGTGTTGGCAGCACCCATGGTTGGCAACTCTACCGTTGCGCCACCATGTCACCCAAGAAGGGGTTCTTCACCTAATCATTGTCTGGTTGAAAGCTCTGTTTCCGCGCTGTCCAACTCTGTGACTATGGTGGAATTGATTGCAGCAACTTGAATCGTTTTCCCTGGAATGCCAGCAGACTTGGATCGTTTTCTCTGGAATACCGGAGGTTGCGGGGAAAATCATGAATGGCATGGATAGAATAAGCAGTCAGAACCCTGTTCCCAGGATGGGATTAAAAAACACTTGAGGGCATAACTTTAAGGTGTGAGGGGCAAAGTTCAAAGAGATGCGTGGGGCAGGTTTTTTACACAGAATGTGTAAAATGTTATCTATCACAAGAGATGGATCTGCCATGATTGAATGGTAGAGTAGACTTGATGGGCTGAATGGCCTAAACTGCTCTTAGAACCAATGGAATTTTGAACTTCTTATCTTCCTCCCTGTTAAAGGAATGGTCTTGGAAGTACTGTTACTTTTCTTTGGGCTGTGCTTATTCAGAAGCCTTCAGTTGCATGAATACATTTTTATCATTGATCCGGGGCTATGCTGTAAGAGAATAGTGGATTACGTAACAGAAGTAGGCTATTTGGCCCAATGCGTGTGTGCTGGTCAAAAATGAGCTACCTGGTCGAACCCTAACCTCAATCTATACCCAGATGTCTTTTAAACCTTTCTTTTTAAACATTTCTGCTTCTATCAGCTTTCCAGGCAGTGGGTGTGAACTGCTGCTGCTCTTTGTAAATAATTTCCCTTTGTCCATAATCTTGCTTTCTCTACGAACTGTAATGATGATTCTTTCCCATTTCAGCTGTTGGAGCCCCTTATATTTTTTACATTTAGATTTACATTTAGGTCTCCCCTCAGAAGAAAAATAGCCCCAGCCTATCTGTTACTTCTTCTCCGAGTGATCATTTTCCAGTCTTGGCAGCATCCATGTTAATCTCCTCTGCGCTCTCTCTGTTGGCCCATCACATCCCTGGCCAGAACTGGAAACAAGAAGCAAGCAGAGTCTTCACCGACCAGCGATCAGCCCGTGCGCTAGCACTATCCCACACACGACAGACAATTTACAATTGTACCAAAGCCTAATTAACCTACAAACCTGCACAATTTTGGAGTGTGGGAGGAAACCGGAGGACTCGGAGAAAGTTCAACGGGAGAATGTACAAACAGCGCCCGTGGTCATGATGAAACCTGGGTCCCTGGCGCATTAAGGCAGCAACTCTACTGCTGCGCTGCCCTTAAAAATTTGGTTCTCCGTCTTTAGTTCGAGCACAACATTCTGTTCTTCTACCTCTGTGCTTCAGCATAGATTGTGTTGCAGTATAATTTGCTGCATTACATGAGTCAGGAGTCACAGTTTAAGAATAAGGGGTAGGCCATTTGGGACTGAGATGAGGAAAGACTTTTTTACCCAGTGAGTTGTGAATCTCTCTACCACACAAGGCAGTTGCGGGCCAATTCAATGGATGTTTTTCAGTGAGAGATCCAAACATTTCGCTCTTTGGGCTAACGGAATCAAGGGATATGGGGAAAAAGCAGGAATGGGCTGCTGGTTTTGGATGATCAGTCATGATCATATTGAATGTCAGTGCTGGCTCGGAGGGCCGAATGACCTATTCCTGCACCTATTTTTCTATGTTCTGTTCTATTCAAGATATTCTATTCTCGAGGATTTTCCTCCTGAAAGGTTGTCAACTCTCGTCACCTTTATTTGAAATGTTGCAGGTCTCAACGTGACGAAAAGCATCTGAGAAGCCTTTTTAACCGCCTTATCGATCTGCCCCATTATCTCCCTGTAATCTTAGATCCCCTCTGCCGTCCAAATTGCACAGTTTTACCCAGCCTGGTGTATATTCATAGAAACGTAGAGAAACATAGAAAATAGGTGCAGGAGTAGGCCATTCGGACCATCGAGCCAACACCGCCATTCAATATGATCATGGCTGATCACCCAAAAACTGTTCCTGCTTTTTCCCCCATATCCCTTGTTGGCCCTAAGAGCTCTATCTAACTCTCTCTTGAAAACATCCAGTGAATTGGCCTCCACTGCCTTCTGTGGCAGAGAATTCTACAGGTTCACAACTCTCTGGGTTAACTTTGCTTTGCTTCACTTTGAAATTTTACTTTATAATTTAAAGAAGAGATTTGAACTTTTTTTCACCTTCCATCAATCACAGTGGAGTCACTGTGGCGGATGTTTATGTTAAGATACATTTTGTGAGTTCCGTTGCTTTTTATTTGTATGACTGACTTGGCAAATGAAATTCCTCGTGTGTTGCGCAAGATACTTGGCTATTAAAGTATGATTGTGATTGTGATTGTCACATGTGGCAAGTCACAGTGATATTCATACCCGAGGTATGCAAAGAGTGGCCACATAAAAGGCACCGACAAGGTTTGCAAGTATCCCATTTTGGCCTGGTCCTCACCAGTCCTTTGTCGCATGTTTTCTTTTTCATTCACAACCTGCTCACGTCGGTCTATTGATGGTAACCTTTGTTGGGCCTTTTTGGTGTCAGCTCTTAACTACTGCTGTGAGACAGATGACTGCAGTGCGTTAGTTTAATCAGGTGCAAAATGCAAAGTATATAGCAAGCAGCCCACATGGGCAATTAGGCCAGGCCGGTCAATTTAACACCGTTGTGAGTGAGATTAAAGTAAACTTCCTTTGACGTTTACATCATGAGTTCTAACTCTCGTGCAGACTGTCCGGGGAACATTGTGGAGAGAGAGAGACAGAGAGGAAGTCCTCTTACGTGGAAGAGATGGAAACATGTTTTTTTCCAGTTTAGTGTAGAGGAAACTGGCCCTTCGGCCCACCAAGTCTATGCCAACCAGCGATCCCCGCACACTAACACACACTAAGGACAATTTACAATTTTACCAAAGCTAATTATCCTACAAACCTGTACGTCTTAGGAATGTGGGAGGATACCAGAGATCCCGGAGAAAGCCCATGTGGCCACAGGGAGAATGTACAAAATCCGTACAGACGGCAACCGCAGTCAGGATCGAACCAGGGTCTCTGGCGCTGTAAGGCAGCAGCTCTACCACTGCGCCACTGTACCGCCCTGTTGATTGATCCAGGAAGGGAAATATATCCATTTTCTTTGGAGTAACCACCTAACAGACAAATTAATAGAAGAATTGGCAGATTCCGCAAGCGACTAAATATCTAGTGTGGGCTGATGCTTACAGTGAATGTGGAGAGGATGTTTCCACTAGTGGTAGAGTCTAGGACCAGAGGCCATAGCCTCAGAATAAAAGGACTCACTTTTAGAAAGGAGATGAGGAGGAATTTATTTAGCCAGAGGGTGGTGAATCTGTGGAATTCATTGCACATTAGGTTGTGGAGGCCAAGTCAATGTATATCTTCAAGGCAGAGATCGACAGATTCTTGATTAGTACAGGTGTCAGCGATTATGGGAAGAAGGCAGGAGAATAGGGTTGAGAGCGAAAGATAGATCAGCCATGATTAAATGGCAGAGCAGAATTGATGGGCCAAATGGCCTAATTTGCTCCTAAAACTGAAGAACATGGACCCAAGCATGTTGCAGTCTTGTTCTGAATTGGCCGGAGATAGACACAAAATGCTGGAGTAACTCAGCGGGACAGGCATCTCTGGAGGGAAGGAATGGTCGACGTTCCGGATTGAGACCCTGCTTCAGCCAGCTTCATGTGAGGCAGCACTGTGGAACCACAAGTTAGCCTCCATGATAATTGATCCAGGAAGGGGAAAAGTATCCAGTGTTCCGACTCCCGTCCACAATAACACCATAGAACGTACGTTCTATGTGCACAAGAGCTACGTTGAGAGTTTCTGCCCAGTTTGGAACTCATCCAACTACATATTGAAGCGCCTCCTCTGATTGAGGAGGATGAAGCGGGAGAAAGTATAAGAGGCTGATCAAGGTGGTTTTCACGGCCATAACCCTCCTTATTCCAAAGATCGACACAAAGTGCTGGAGTCACTCAGCGGGTCAGGCGGTATCTCTGGAGAAAGAAATGGACGGATGACGTTTTCGGGTCAGAGCCCTTCTTCTGTCACACGCCCTTTTTCTCCAGAGATGCTGGAGTTCGGCATTTTGTGTTTATCTTCGGTATGAACAGGCATCTGCAGTTCCTCCCTACACCGCTGTATTGCAGTCATCGAGTTTTATGGGATCCCACAACTCAAATGCTGAGCTGGGGGGAGGGGGTCACCCACACCCATCACTATGATTGTAAAGACTTTATACTGGGACACTAGAGATGCTGCCTGGCCCGCTGAGTAACTCCAGCGTTTTGTGTCAGTCTTCACCCCAGAAGAGATTTTGCCTTAAGGATTTGAACAAGGAAACAGCCGAAAGGAAATAAATATTCATGTCTTTTAATAGTGCCGTTGTGACATTGGTCGTGCACTACTCCATTTATTAGCCTCGTGTGCAGTGACAGGAGGAAAGAGTCAGAGAGTCACAAAACAGGGAAACAGGCCCTTCAGCCCAACTCATCCATGCTGACCAAGATGCACCATTTAAGCATGTCCCATTTGCCCACATTTGGCCCATATCTTTCCAAACCTTACCCTGTACAACTGCAGTAGAACCTCCCTGCTCTTGTACTCAAATCCTTTTGCTATGAATGCCAACATACCATTCGCTTTCTTCACAGCCTGCTGCACCTGGCCGTGAAGAAAGCGAATGGTATGTTGGCATTCATAGCAAAAGGATTTGAGTACAAGAGCAAGGAGGTTCTACTGCAGTTGTACAGGGTCTTGGTGAGGCTACACCTGGAGTATTGTGTACAGTTTTGGTCTCCTAATCTGAGGAAAGACATCCTTGCCATAGAGGGAGTACAGAGAAGGTTCACCAGACTGATTCCTGGGATGGCAGGACTTCCATATGAAGAAAGACTGGTTAGACTCGGCATGTACTCGCTGGAATTTAGGAGATTGAGGGGGGATCTTATAGAGGCTTACAAAATTCTTAAGGGGTTGGACAGGCTAGATGCAGGAAGAATGTTCCCGATGTTGGGGAACTCCAGAACAAGGGGTCACTGTTTAAGGATAAGGGAGAAGTCTTTTAGGACTGAGATGAGAAGATCGTTTTTCATACAGAGAGTGGTGAATCTATGGAATTCTCTGCCACAGAAGGTAGTTGAGGCCAGTTCATTGGCTACATTTAAGAGGGAGCTAGATGTGGCCCTTGTGGCTAAAGGGATCAGGGGGTATGGAGAGAAGGCAGGTACAGGATACTGAGTTGGATGATCAGCCGTGATCATATTGAATGGCGGTGCAGGCTCGAAGGGCCGAATGGCCTACTCCTGCACCTATTTTCTATGATTCTATGATCCTATCCATGTACCTGTCCAATGTTGTTATTGCACCTGCTGCAAATACCTCCTCTGGCAACTCGTTCCATATAACTACCATCCTGTAAGTGAAAAAATGGCCTCTCAGATTCCCCTCTTAAATCTTTCCCTCTCTCCGTAAACCTAATGTCTCTAGTTCTTTATTCTCCTACCATGACTATAATACTGTGCATTCACCTTATCAATTCCCCTTACGATTGTACACACGGCTTAAGCCTCCAGCATTGCAAGGAATAAAGTCCTAATTTGCCCAACCTATCCCTTTAGCTCAGGCTCTCGAGTCCCGTCATCATCCATGTAAATCTTCTTTGCACTCTTTCCAGTTGAATGCCATATCTCTTTCCAGTTTAGTGGCATACTCTATCCAGCTTAATGACATTATTATGATATTGTTCACTGTTTTATTTATATTTCAACTATTAAAGGATAAGTGACCACCTCCAAGTTGTTTCCCTCCTGAAATAATGAGTACCATCCCTTGTTCTCTTTCAAATGGTCGACATGTGAAGGAAAATAACATCTAAATCACATCACGGCCCAACTGGAGAGCAGGCCCGAGCTCACATAATGGATCCCAATGGCAATATTGTGAAGAGGAAGAGACGAGTTCCATCCTTGAGACCTGGGCAGTATTAATTCTTCCATCAACATCATTTAAAATAATCAGTTCAGTTTAGTTTATTGTCACATGTACCGAGGTACTGAGAAAAGCTTTTGTCGCGTGCTAACCAGTCGGCAGAAAGACAATACATGATTACAATCGATCCATTCACAGTGTATAGTTACAAGATAAGGGAATAACATTTAGTGCAAGGTAAAGCCAGTAAAGTCCAATCAAAGAACGTGTCATCAATAAGGTAGATAGTCGTTCAGCTCTGTTGTTCTCTCACGGTTGTGGTAGGATGATTCAGTTGCCTGATAATGCCTAGGATAAAGCTGTCCCTGAATCTGGATGTGTGCATTTTCACACTTCTATACCTTTTGCCCGATATGGGGAGAAGGCAGGAACGGGGTACTGATTCTGGATGATCTGCCATTGTCATATTGAATGGCGGTGCTGGCTCGAAGGGCCAAATGGCCTACTCCTGCACCTATTGTCTATGTTTCTATGATTCTATGTCCGATGGGAGAGGAGAGAAGAGGGAGTGGCCGGGGTGCGACTCGTCCTTGGCCTTGCCGAGGCAGCGTGAGGTGTAAATGTTACCTGGTCATTATCACACTGTTGTTTGAGGGACCTACACCTGTATACTTTAAGTGCTGTGTGCCTCCCCAGTTACAATGGCGCCAATACTTCAGAGGCAGTAAAAATAATGAGGATGTGAGAGTCATCACAGATATGTGGGACTTTAGCCGTCACTTAAGAAGTTCGAAGAAGGGTCTCAGCCAGCAATAAACTATTCAACATTTCCTTGATCATTAGAAACATAGAAACATAGAAAATAGGTGCAGGAGGAGGCCATTCGGCCCTTCGACCAGCACCGCCATTCATTGTGATCATGGCTGATCGTCCGCTATCAATAACCCGTGCCTGCCTTCTTCCCATATCCCTTGACTCGACTAGCCTCTAGAGCTCTATCCAACTCTCTCTTAAATCCATCCAGTGATTTGGCCTCCACTGCCCTCTGTGGCAGGGAATTCCATAAATTCGCATCTCTCTGGGTAAAAAGTTTTTTCTCAGCTCAGTCGTAAATGACCTCCCCTTTATTCGAAGACTGTGGCCCCTGGTTCTGGACGCACCCAACATTGGGAACATTTTTCCTGCATCTAGCTTGTCCAGTCCTTTTATAGTTGTATATGTTTCTATAAGAATCCCCCTCATCCTTCTAAACTCCAGTGAATACAAGCCTAGTCTTTTCAATCTATCGTCTGCTTTGATCTGTCACTTTCACACCTTTCCCTTCCATATCTCTATTTTCTCTCTCCCCTTACTCTCAGTCTGAAGAAGGGGTTCGACCCGGAACATCACCTATTTCTTTTCTCCAGAGATGTCCCACTGAGTTACTTCAGAATTTTGTGTCTATCTCCGGTGTAAACCAGCATTTCAGTTTGGTTTAGTTTAGTTTAGAGATACAGCGTGGAAACAGGCCCTTAGGTCCACCAAGTCCGCGCCGGCCAGCAATCCCCGCGCACTAACGCTATCCCACAAACACTGGGGACAATTTGCAATTATTACCAAACCTGTACGTCTTTGGAGTGTGGGAGGAAACCGGAGATCTCGGAGAAAACCCATGCAGGTCACGGGGAGAACGTAAAAACTCCGTACAGACAGCACCCGTAGCCAGGATCGAACCTGGGTCTCCGGCGCTGTTTGGCAGCAACTCTACCTCTGCGCCACCATGCCGCCACTTCTGCAGTTCTTACCCACACATTGAAGAGCCATTATCAGTTTCCAAAAATACATCAGCACGGGTTAATGGCTTTCAGTACAAAATGGGGGTGGAACAGTGTTAGTTACAGCCGACAGCAATGTAAAAAAACGTGCTCCATCAGCATTGATAGAATGAACAATCTCTTCAGAAGTAAATAATATATGAAAAACCCAGGCTTCTATTATGGATGAATCATCCGTGGAGTTTCTCAGAAAACATTGGATTAATAATAACCTGATTTCTTTGCATTTAAGGATGACAGTCAGAAGGAATTAGATTTTCCTGCAGTAAAGTGGGTTTGATTAAATTAATGTGCCTGGAGAAGAGAAGGCTCCTTTGGATCAGCAAGGCAATCAACGCGTGTCACTCCTGATGGTGGCAGCTCCTAGAATACTTTGATGTAGCGCTTTCTGGCTGTTTCATCTTTGTTGCTGATGACAGCCTGTCTGTATTAATAAAACGTGCACTTTTATATACATATAGAAATTTCCACTGTACATGATTACTTGGAGCTGGCTACGGTCGGGTGAAACGACAACTCCTCTCTGGTTCAGTTCAAAGCCAAATCCTTGAAATACACAGAATACCCAATGTAGTCTCGGCCCGTGGTAGTCGCCCTTTCTTCCTCTCCGGAGATGCTGCCTGCCCCGCTGAGTTACTCCAGCATTTCGTGTCTATCCACATATACTACTGGCTAGGGACAATTTTATCGAGCTAATTAATCTCCTAACTGCACGTCATTTGAGTGTGGGAGGAAACCAGAACTGCCGGACAAAACCCACGCGGTCACAGGGAGAACAAAGAAACTCCATCCAGAGAGCGCCCATAGTCAGGGTCGAACCCGGGTCTCTGGCGCTGGAAAGGCAGCAACTCTACCGCTGTGCTGCTGTGCTATCCTGTGCCAGTATATATATGAGCGAGACAGACATGAAAGGTTCTGGTGAGGTGAGTGAAGCTTAACGCATTGGCGGAAGGAACTGCAGATGCTGGTTTACACCGAAGATAGACACAAAATGCTGGAGTAACTCATTGGGTCAGGCAGCATCTCTGGAGAGAAGGAACAGGTAACGTTTCAGGTCGAAACCCTTCTTCAGACTGTGCGTGTGTTACTCCAGCATTTTGTGTGTATCTTCGGTTGGAAGGGTGTTAGCCGAAATGTCACCCGTTGCTTCCATCCGGAGATGCAGCCTGTCCCGCTGAGTTTCTCCGGCATTTGGTGTCTGTCTTCGGTGTCAACCAGCATCTGCAGTTCCTTCCTACACGTACACAGAATCGTACATGCTTTTACATACACAGAGGCACGCAGGCAGACATACACATGTACTTAATCATGTGTGCAAAATCACGTGCGCACACTCACACACGAGTATGTCGTCCTGCACTTTAATATATACACATTCAAGCACACCAAACGTGCAGTTGGAAAGACCACATGCTATCAGGCAAAAGAACAGTGCACATATGCTACATGATAGACTATCGTACAGCACAGGAACAGGCCCTTCTTTCCACAATGTCTGTGCTGAACACCATATTTATGTACTAAATGAATGCTTAGTGCACCTCACATACAGGTTGAGATTGGTTATTGATTCACTAATCTCCTCTATCTGCATGTGATCCATATCCCTCCATTCCCTGCATATCCATCTAAAAGAAGACACATGAACGGCGGCAGGTGGCGCAGTGGTAGAGTTGCTGGCTTTCAGCGCCCGAGACCCGGTTCGATCCTGACTGCGGGTGCTGTCTGTACGGAGTTCGTACGATCTCTCCATGGGTCTGCAAAGCAATGGAGAGTGGGGCCAAGGAGTGTGACTAGCTGAGTTGCCCTAACGATACGATACAATAGAACTTTATTGATCTCAGGAGGGAAACTGTTCTGTCAACAGTCATCAAAACACTAAATACATGATTTAAGTTAAAGTGACGAGTGGAAAGGATTGGGGATGTGCACAGATTTTGTTTTTGGGGGGTGGGAGTCAGTCTCTGTCTCAGTCTACCCCTCTACAGAAGGGGGAGGAGTTGTACAGTTTGCTAGCCACAGGGAATGAGGATCTCCTGTGGCGTCCTGTCCTGCATCTTGGTGGAACCAGTCTGTTGCTGGAGGTGCTCCTCAGGTTGGCCAGTGTGTCATGGAGGGGGTGAGCTGTATTGTCCAGGATGCTCTGCAGTTCTCCCCTCCAAGACCACCTCCCATGAATCCATCTCCACCCCCAGGACGGAGCCAGCCTTCTGAAGCTGGAGCTCTACTACATAAAGCTAGTATAGGCCTCATCTACTACATCAAGCTAGTACTAGAGGCCCAAAGTCGCCCTCATGTACTTCATATCTCATTATTTATTGAATTTCCCAGCCTGTAAACTGGCCTGCAGTGACATTCAATGAATATATTGTCCTTTCATTTATGGCCTGTCCAGCTGGAGTCTGAAGTGTGTTATTTTGTGTTAACTTCAGCTGAACGAAATGAAACAGTTCACAACGCACTTTCAATTTGGAGTTTATTAGGTTTTTCATGAGCTTTTTAAAAATTCATTCACGAGCTGTAAACATCACTGGAAAAGCTGGCAATTATTGTCCATCTCTATTTGAGATGTTTATGAAGGTCGATTGAGAAGTGTGTGAATGCCTGCATTGTTTTCTTCTAATCTGAGCAATGCAGGCTCCATGGAGAAATGCAGTGCTGGTAAAACATGGCGAATCCGGTCATTCACCTAAGCTCGCTGCATATGCACCACATAGATCTCAAGCTTCAAACTGGCAGACTGTGGGTGGGGAACGGGGAAGGACAATGGATTTCCTTCAGCCCCAGGATGGGGTGGTACGGTGGCGCAGCGGTAGAGTTGCTGCCTTACAGCGCCAGGGACCCAGGTTCGATCCTGACTGCAAGTGCTGTCTGTACGGAGTTTGTACATTCTCCCCGTGACCACGTGGGTCTTCTCCGGGTGCTCCGGTTTCCCCCCACCATCCAAAGACATACAAGTTTAATTGCCCTTAGTGTGTAGGATCGAGTTAGTGTACGGGGTGATCGCTGGTCGGCATGGGCTTGGTGGGCAGAAGGGCCTGTTTTCCATGCTGTAAGGTCGAAAGGATGTGAATGAAATAGGTTGGAATATGTGGAAATCCAATAGCTTCATTATCACTATTTTGTTTTATTTCAATACCTGTTTATTTACTTGAGTTATATCCCACACTCCATGTGGTGGGAATTGAATCCATACCCTCAGAAGTATCATCTAAGTTTCTGAATGAAACTTCAGCAGTTTCACCACAGTACCATGGAACTCTGCTTGAAATGCCCACTCTAATCTAACAAGCAACATTTAATGTTGACTGCTGTTCTGTGTAGTTTAGGCTGTCAGCCATATCTCATGTATAAAGCATATGTGACATCTTCTGGGTTAGTGTGATTTGACCATCCTGACACTCAATCAGCGAGATCCTTCACATAATCGCCAGGATCATTGAATTACGTAATGCTTAATTATTTAATCTCCATCAAAACTCAAGGGACTAAAATCAAAAGATTTCAAAGCTCGTGATGTTTTTGTTTAGTTTAGCTTAGAGAAACAGTGCGGAAACAGGCCCTTCAGCCCACCGAGTCCGCGCCGACCAGCGATCCCCCGCACACTAACACTATCCCACACACACACTCGGGGCAATTTACACTCATACCAAGCAAATTAGTCTCCAAGTGTGGGAGGAAACTTATAGAAACATATAAAAGAACATCTCCGCTCGGTCCGCAATAACCAACCCGACCTCCCGGTGGCTCAGCACTTCAACTCCCCCTCCCATTCCGTATCCGACCTCTCTGTCCCGGGCCTCCTCCACGGCCAGAGTGAGCAACACCGCAAATTGGAGGAACAACACCTCATATTCCGCTTGGGGAGTCTGCATCCTCTTGGCATTAACATTGAATTCTCTCAATTCTGTTGACCCTTGCTGCCTCCTCCCCTTCCCACCTCTCCCTCAGACCTCGGGCTCCTCCTCCTCCTTTTGCCTTTCTTCCCCCCCCCCCCTCCCCCCACCCCCTTTCAGTCTGAAGAAGGGTTTTGGCCCGAAACGTTGCCTGTCTCCTTCGCTCCATAGATGCTGCTGCACCCGCTGAGTTTCTCCAGCATTTTGTGTACCCTAAAATTATAAAAGGATTGGATAAGCTAGATGCAGGAAGTATTTTCCCAATGTTGGGCGAGCCCAGAATCAGGGGCCACAGTCTTAGAATAAAGGGGATGCCATTTAAGACTGAGGTGAGAAAACACTTTTGCACCCAGAGAGTTGTGAATTTGTGGAATTCCCTGCATCAGAGGGCAGTGGAGGCCAAATCACTGGATGGATTTAAGGGAGAGTTAGATAGAGCTCTAGGGGCTAATGGGATCAAGGGATATGGGGAGAAGGCAGGCACTAGTTATTGATTGGGGACGATCAGCCATTCATTGTGATCAGGTGCTGGCTCGAATGGCCGAATGGCCTCATCCTACAACCTATTTTCTATGTTTCTATGAAACCGAAGATCTCAGAGAAAACCCACATAGGTTATGGGGAGAACTTACAAAATCTGTACAGCCAGCACCCGTAGCTGGGATCAAACCTGGGTCTCTGGCTGTAAGGCAGCAGCCCTACTGCTGCGCCACCGTGCTGCCCCAATGTCAAATTATAACTAAACCATTTCTAAGTCTTGGGAATAATTTCCCTCAATATTTGATATAAAGGAAAGATGGAATGATAGAATTCTAGCAATGATAGAAGGGAGAAAATATTGTTTAGGATGTCAATTTGATTTTCTTTCTTGAATTGTCCTTGTAACTCGTTAAATTGCTTGCAATACAGCTTATCAGGATGTGGTTCATGAGGGTAATTCTGCTGTGAAAAGGCACAGTGGCACATCGATAGAGTTGCTGCCTTACAGCATCAGAAACCCGGGTTCGATCCTGAGTACGGGTGCTGTCAGTATGTGGGTTTTATGTTCTCCCTGTGACCGCGTGGGCTTTCTCCGGGTGCTCCAGTTTCCTCACACCCTCCAAAGACGCCCAGCTTTGTATGTTAATTGGCTTTGGTAAAATTGTAAATTGTCCCAGGTGTGTAGGATAGTGCTGGTGTACAGGGTGATCGCTGGGCGGCATGGACTCGATGGGCCAAATGGCCTGTGTCTGCGCTGTGTCTCCAAAGCCCAAAGTCTAAATTTGAAACATGCCTGAAAGCGTAACAAAGCACGTCCTCATGGCTGGCTTATGTTTCCGCCATAGTCTCGCATCACATCAATACAAATCCTTTCACGTTGAATGCAATATTTTTTTAATTTTGTAGAGTTGTGTTCAAAGAAGTCGTAAGACCAAGAATTCCATTCAGCTTCCAGTAAGTCCATTTTCATAAAGATCCCAGCTCCGAAATAAAACATCCATCATTACCCACTTTCAGTTTAACCAATTTTAACGTCCTCGCTTTCATGAACTGCTGGACACAGATTTATTGAAATCAGTATTACAACTTTCCAGGAGAGGATGCGATTTGAAATCACCCAGATGCAAAGCCAATAATTAACCCGGCTAATTACCACATCCACTGTATAAATAGGAAGCGTGAGAGGGGCCAGACGATTCTGATTTCACTGGTAAATGCACAGATTGGCTCACTAAGTGCTGGCTGTACGCCTGAATTTCAGCAGGGCATTTGGCCATCTCTAGTTTTATAATTTAGAGATACAGCGTGGAAACAGGCCCTTTGGCCCACTGAGTCTGCGCCGACCACAATCACCCTTGCACTAGTTTTACCCTACACGCAGTTCAGTTTAGTTTATTAGCTTATTGTCACATGCCCCCAGCTGCAGCGAGAGGCTTTTTGTCGCGTGCTTACCATCCAGCGGGAAGGCAATACACGATTACCATCGAGCCATTCACAGTGTGCAGGATAGATGATGAGGGAATAAGGGAAAAATCGGGACAATTTACAGAGCCCAATTAACCCGCAGACCTGCACATGCTTGGAATGTGGGAGGAAACCGGGTTATCCGTGGAAAACCCACGTGGTCGCGGGGAGAACGCACAAACTCCGTTCAGACAGCAACCTTAGCCAGGATGGAACTGGGGCCTCTGACAATGTAAGGCAGCAAATCTACTGCACCAACCTGAATGTCATCACCATCAAATCTGACTCATCGGGAAGGCTGGCTCCGTGATGGGGGCGGAGTTGGATTCATGGGAGGTGGTCTTGGACGGGAGGATGCTCCTCAAACCGCGGAGCATCCTGGACAATACAGCTCACCCCCTCCATGACACACTGGTCAACCTGAGGAGCACCTTCAACAACAGACTGGTTCCACCAAGATGCAGCACAGAACGCCACATGAGATCCTTCTTCCCTGTGGCTATCAAACTGTACAACTGCTCCCCCTTCTGTCATGGGGTAGACTGAGACTGACTTCCCTCCCCGCCCCCTTCCACACACCCTGCCCCCTCCCCAATTTTTTCACATCCCCAATCCTTTCCACTCGTAACTTTAATTTCATGTTTCATGTATTTTGTGATTTTATGACCGCTGGCAGATCAATTTCCCTCCTGGGATAAATAAAGTTCTATCCTATCATACCGTATTATTCCTCAATGACTGAAGCATAAAAATGCATGTCTGGAAACCTGGAATAAAAGAGTAGTGTGAGGTGGTGATCAATGGTCAGCATGGACTCGACTCAGGTGGGCCGAAGGGCCTGTTTCCGTGCTGTATCTCTAAACTAAGCTAAACTAAACCAGAATTAGTGCAAACACTCAGCAGGTCAGGCAGCATCTGTGGATGGAGAAGCAGCTTTAATAACCATATAACCATATAACAATTACAGCACGGAAACAGGCCTTCTCGGCCCTTCCAGTCCGTGCCGACCATTTATTTTCCCCTAGTCCCATCTACCTGCACTCAGACCATACCCCTCCATTCCCTTGTTTGAATCTTCCCTACCCTCAACGGGAAAAGCTTATCCACGTCAACTCTGTCTATCCCTTTCATCATTTTAAAGACCTCAATCAAGTCCCCCCTTAACCTTCTGCGCTCCAAAGAATAAAGACCTAACTTGTTCAACCTTTCTCTGTAACTTAGTTGCTGGAACTCAGGCAACATTCTAGTAAATCTCCTCTGTACTCTATCTATTTGTTGACAGTTTCAGTCCAATGAATCATTATCTGATCATCTCCACACTTTTGCTCCCATTATTGCTTTTGCTCGTTCCCCAATGACCACGTGCAGATACATCTTTGTGTGAAAGAGGGAACTTCGAAGGAAGAGGGTCACTATATAACACCCATCAACAGAAACCATGGCCAATGTTATCCCATCCAGCAGCTCACCTGAGAATGCTCTGTGGTCACTCACATATTATTGATCCAATTTATAAACTTTCAATTCTTCTTTTCTTTATTGAACATTAACCAAACATACTATCCATTGAAATTGCATAGAACATTTATTTAATTGTCAAGATTTAACAGAAACATACTTGTACAATTTTAAGTTAACAAACATATCAGAAAAAATATTTGAAAATTACTTGAATTAAACAAGATGGCTACCCCAGTTCACTTTGAGTTCAATTATATATCTTTTTAAGAGATGCCAAGAGGTGTATGCCAATAGCTGTGGCAGAAAAGGTGATCGCGGAAAGAATATGTAGAAAGAATACGAGAATGATCCCAAGAATGAATGGGTTAAAATATGATGAGCGTTTGAAGGCACTGGGCCTGTATTCGCTGGAGTTCAGGATGAGGGGAACCTCATTGAAACTTACCGAATAGTGAAAGGCCTGGATAGAGTAGATGTGGAGAGGATGTTTCCACTAGTGGGAGAGTCGAGGACGAGAAGCCATAGCCTCAGAATTAAAGAACGTTCCTTGAGGAAGGAGATGAGAAATAATTGATTTAGTCAGGGGGTGTTGAATCTGTGGAATTCTTTGCCACAGAAGGCTGTGGAGGCCAAGTCAATGGATATTTTTAAGGCGCAGATTGAGAGATTCTTGATTAGTAAGGGGTGTCAGCGCTTATGGGGCGGGCAGGAGAATGGGGTTGAGAGGGAAAGATAGATCAGCCATGCTTCAATGACTTGATGGGTTGAATGACATAGTTCTGCTCCTATCACTTATGAACTTATAAGAATGAGGAATTCTCAGTCATCAAAGCAGATGTTCAGAATGGAGATGAAAAGGAAAATGTTATTCAAGTTTTTAATGATTATATATTTCTCTCAACGCTTTGAATTATTTCTAAGGTTTAACTCGCTTTTACAAGATTTGCTCTTCTAATTTTCAACAATTTAAATCATTTTTAATTGTCTATGAATATTGGAAGGAAAATGAGTCTTTGCCCAAACCTTCTCACCATCAAGGGTTTGCAACAACTAATTACCGGACTTATGGATGGCTGAGGTCCATTTCAATCAGACCTCTGTATCTGGACCAGATGAGGACCATGTGCAGTGAGTCTGGACAATTGCCTGGAGATGGTGTAATTCGGTCCAAATCACCTGCTTCTCCATACAATTGATTTGCCGATCTATAAAGCCACCAATGAACTCAAGATACTCCTTTGCTACTTCCCCACCGACCAAGACCCATCACAACCAGAGAGATGTGTCTCCCTCTATTCAGGCAACGGAAATGCAATCTCCCGCAACCTTCTGATCAATTGGTGACTTTGAACGCATCCTGCAGTAGGATTACATGCACCACACTGCATTTACACTGGAATTTCTTCCAAAAAAAAGATTCGATGAAAGAAAACTTGAGCAATTCAATAAAACCATATCCTGCAAGTTCAGACAGCAAAAATATTGGCTTAAAACTAAACAAAGCCCGGTTGTAATAACAGAACTAATAGGAAAACCTGCTATAGCATAACATTATTTTTAAATCAATGCAGTGCTTCATTGTGCTTTGCCACTCAGGCATTCTGACGAAAGTAATATTGTTTCATAATAAGCCCGGCAGGAGGGGAATTAATCGTCTTTCAATTCCTTCTGTTTTTCAGGATCTAGATTCCACATCACGCCTACCGGAGCCTTGTATATATTAGACGTCCAGAACGAGGACGGCTTGTACAATTACCGCTGTATCACGAGGCACAGATACACCGGGGAAACACGACAGAGCAACAGTGCCAGGCTGTTTGTGTCAGGTACGCAGGTGCACAGTTCCTTGAAGGTCGAGTCGCAGGTAGATCGGGTGAGCTCAAAGGCTATTGAGTATAGAAGTAGGGAGGTCATGTTGCAGGTGTATAACACGTTGGTGAGACTGCATTTAGAGCATTGTGTAGGAAGGAACTGCAGATGCTGGTTTAAACCGAAGATAGACACAAAAAGCTGGAGTAACTCAGCGGGACAGGCAGCATCTATGGAGAGAAGGAATGGGTGATGTTTTGGGTTGAGATCCTTCTTCAGACTAGTGTGTTCAGTTCTGGGCACCATGTTAGAGGAAATATGTTGTCAAGCTGGAAAGGGCACAGAGAAGATTTATGGGCCTGTCCCACATAGGCGATTTTTCAATTTGCCGGCAGTCGCCTGAAAAACTGGGAACTCGAACAGCGGCTGTCAGGGTGGAACACACACACACACACATACACAAACACATCATAAATGTGGGACCAGGGCAAGCGGGGGGGAGCACTGTCTGAAATTCACACAGTGCAAAGCCAAGGTGATACAGACACACACCGCGATGAACAGGAAGGTTGGCGGTGTAATTAAGTTGGCTAAACCACAGTGTACGGTAAGTACTTTAAAATAGGGAAGAAGGGGGGGAGAAGGAGGGGAGAAAACTTTTAAGAAGCCAGAAAACTTTTATGAAGCCAGAGATACACAGCTGTGAAGTTCGGCGGACATTTAACATTACCGGTCGGTTATCCTTGGTTCTGAAAACTCCTGTTTACGTTTTTTTCCCCCAATGAGCCAATGAAAATGCCCGGTCAGCAAAGGCGATTAACTAAAACTACCTACGACTACCTCGACTACCTACAACTCGCCTAAAAAGTCACCAAAGTGGGATAGGGAATAGTTGGATAGGGAATGAGCAAATAAAGAATGACCAGGAAGATTGATTATTATGGGTGTCAGTGGTTATGGGGAGAAGGCAGGAGAAGGGATTGAGAGGGAATGATAGATCAGCCACGATTGAATGACTTGAAGGGCTGAATAGCCTAAAGGGCCTGTCCTACCAGCATGCGACTGCATGCAGTGAGAGCGACCTACTGTGGTCGCTTGAGGCGTACGGCCTCGCGGGGCTGGTTCCACTTCGAACCGCGGAGGCGTCTGGAGTTGTGCGGGGCTGGTCCCGACATCATACTCACCATTCAGCTGGGCAGGAGGCGGGCCGAGAGAATTTGGACGTCGCACGACCTCTGGCAGTGACGCCATCACGCAACGGCACGCCGGGCAGTGACGTCATCGTGCAACGCCACGCGCTGCGTACGGTGTCCAGACGCTGTGTACGACGTCGAGACGCTGCGCATGTCCTCGATGCGGCTGCGGGCCTGTCGGCCGTTGCCGTGCGGGATTTTGAACGCTGTCAGTTTTTCGATGTCGAGACCAGCTCCGCACAACTCCATACGTCTCCGGCGATCGAAGTGGGACCGGCCACGCGAGGCCGTACAGCTCAAGCGACCACGGTAGGTCGCGCTCATCGCATGCAGTCGCATGCTGGTGGGACAGGCCCTTAATTCTGCTCTTAGAACTTATGAATTCTTGTTCTTGTTGACCTAATGTCTGTAACTCATTTTCACCTAACCCACAGCTAACAATGGCCTGTTTCTTTTATCTTCGTTACTTTTTTGCATATCTTTCTTTCAATCAGAATTGGGAGTATACGGAGAGGAGTGTGGACAACCCCCTCTAATAATCACGAATGTGCAGTTGGTATACCATATCAGTGTCATCAATGCACTGTTTAAAACACCATCAGCTTTAAATTCCCATGCTTGCCCTTAACTGAGAATCTATAAAGATTAGGGAATATCGATTAAGCTGGCAGTCTTCTCGCTTGATAAGTGAAGACTGAGACCTGACTTAATTGAGGTCTTTCAAATCATCAAAGTGGTTTGAAAGGTTAGACATAATTAAAATGCTATTCAAAAACAGAAAATGCTGGAAAAACTCAGCGTGTTCGACAGCATCTGTGGAAAGAGAAACAGAGTGTTGGAGGAAGCCAGAGCTGCTGGACAAAACCCACGTGGTCACATGGAGAAGGAAGAAAGTCCATACAAAAAGTGACCATGGTCAGGATCAAATCCGGGTCTCTGGCGCTGTAAAGGCAGCAACTCTACCGCTGTGCTGTCCTAAGGTATAAGAGTGAGACAGACTTGAAATGTTCGGGTGAGGTGAGTGAAGCCTAATGCAGTGGGATTTAATGATCAGATACTGTGGCGTAACATCCCGTGCGGTACATAGCTGACTAGCCGGGTGCATGGACTGCTGAGGGTGGTAATGTTGCAATAATCCAAATGATCAGACTAGCTTTAGTTTTTGCAGATCCCGCCTTATAGAGTCATAGAGTCATAGAGTGATATATGTGGAAACAGGCCCTTCGGCCCAACTCACCCACGCCGGCCAACAATATCCCAGCTACCCTAGTCCCACTTGCCTGCGCTTGGTCCATAACCCTCCAAACCTGTCCTATCCATGTACCTGTCCAACTGTTTCTTAAACGATGGGATAGTCCCAGACTCAACTACCTTCTCTGGCAGCATGTTCCATACACTCACCACCCTCTGTGTAAAAAAGATACCCCTCGGATTCCTATTAAATATTTTCCCTTTCACCTTGAACCTACTGTATGTCCTCTGGTCCTCGATTCCCCTACTCTGGGTAAAACATTCTGTGCATCTACCCAATGTGTTCCTCTCATGATTTTGTATATCTCTATAAGATCTCCCCATGCTCCTACGCTCCATGGAATAGAGATCCAGCCTACTCAACCTCTCCCTATAGTTCACACCCTCTAGTCTTTGCAACATCCTCGTATCTGTGTCATGTTCCTGGCCCTTTTCCACCTTTTTGGCTCATGAGTTTTGTGATCTTCTCGTGCGAGCTACGAACCCAGGAAACAGATTGAGATCTTTCACGTGTCATTGGCATCGCAATGGCGCAGTGGCGCAGCGGTAGAGTTGCTGCCTTCCAGCACCAGAGACCCAGGTTCGATCCTGACTCTGGAGCTGTCTGTATGGAGCTTGTACCTTTTCCCTATGACCACGTGGGTTTTCTTCAGGTGCTCAGGTTTCCTCCCACATATCAAAGATGTGCGGGTGTGCAGGTTAATTGGCTTCTGTAAATTACCCCGAGTGTGTAGGATGGAAAATTAGGATAACATGGAACTAAAGTACAGGTTGTTGGTCAGTGTAGACTCAGTAGGCCGAAGGGCCTTTTAACACGCTGCATATCTCAACCAATCTAAACCGGAGACAGGTGTGAATGGGTGGTAAAACTGTATTAAACAAGGACCATGTCGAGTTTAATTCTAGAATGCAGTTTGTTTGAAAAAAAACTGCATCCTTGGGGACTGTTCGTAAAATACTGAACTGTGCAAATATTTTCACCAGTCGGGATGCAGGGTGCACAGAGGTAGATTTGCAGCCTTACAGCGCCAGGGACCCAGGTTCGATCCTGACTACGGGTGCTTGTCTGTACGGAATTTGTGACCTGCGTGGGTTTTCTCCGAGATCCTCCCATACGCCAAAGGCGTACGCGTTTGTAGGTCAATTAGGATAAATGTAAATTGTCCCCAGTGTGTGTGAGATTGCGTTAATGTGCAGGGATCGCTGGTCGGTGCAGACTCTGTGTCTGCTCCTAAGACATGATCTTATGATCTTATGGAGGATCTTTGGCCTGTAACATTCACTCTGTTTCTCTCCCCACAGATAATGCCGCCCTGTCCCTTGCTTTGAATAAAGATTTGACGCATACGTCGTCCTTGAATTGATTCGTACGGGTGTCGGGGGTTATGGGGAGCAGGCAGGAGAATGGAGCTCAGAGGGAGAGATAGATCAGCCACTATTGAATGGCGGATTAGACTTGATGTGTAGGAAGGAACTGCAGATGCTGGTTTAAATCGAAGAAAGACACAAACTACTGGAGTAACTCAGCGGGCCAGACAACATCTCTGGAGAGAAGGAATTACTCCAGCATTTTGTGTCTATCATGGCGGATTAGACTTAGTGGGCTGAATGGCCTAGTTCTGCTCCTGCTACTTATGACCTTACGAACTTAGCATCCGTTATGGTGATGTCAATTGTTATTAACTGTCTCGTGTACCGGGATGCAGTGAAAAGCTTTCTCGTTGCGTGCTATTCAGTCACTGTGAAAACGCAGCTATGCTTTCCCCCCCGATAGATCCCGTCAACTCGGCCCCCACGGTTCTGGACGGGTTTAGCCACCGGGTGGTCATGGCAGACCAGCGGGTCGTGTTGCCGTGCAAGGCCTCGGGCCAGCCTGCGCCCAAGTACCGCTGGGTGAAGGACAACGCCCCACTGGAGCGGGGCAGCCGGTTCAGGCAGACGGTCACCGGGCTGCTGATCGTGAAGACCGTGCCCGCCGACACCGGCAACTACATCTGCGAGGTCTGGAACAGCTTTGGCAACGCCGAGGTGGTCGGCCGACTGAACGTCAAACGTAAGTAAATGGCGCGGATCTCCCTTTCCTTCCAGGTTTCCTCCCGCCATCACGGGCACGACGAATCGGTCTTACAAAGATCTTACGCATTACGAGAATGATCCCAGGAATGAGGAGGTTAATGCATGATGAGCGTTTGTTGGCACCGGAAGAATGAGGGGGGGACATCATTGAAACGTACAGAATAGCGAAAGGCTTGGACAGAGTGGATGTGGAGAGGATGTTTCCACTTGTGGGAGAGTTAGGACTGGAGGTCACAGCCTCAGAATTAAAGGACGTTCTTTTAGGGAGGAGATAAGGAGAAATTTCTATAGTCAGAGGGCGATGAATCTGTGGGATTCTTTGCCACAGAAGGCTGTGGAGGCCAAGTCAGTGGATATTTTTAAGGCGGAGATAGATAGATTCTAGATTAGTACAGGTGTCAGACATTTTCAAGAGAGAGAGAGGGGGAGAACTTTTGCTAACAGAATCAAGGGATATGGGGAGAAAGCAGGAAAGGGGTACTGATTTTGGATTATCAGCCATGGTCATATTGAATGGCGGTGCTGGCTTGAAGGGCCGAATGGCCTACTCCTGCACCTATTTTTGATATTTCTATGTTATGGGTAGAAAGCAGGAGAATGGGGTTAGGACGGAGAGATAGATCAGCCATGATTGAATAGAGGAGTAGACTTGATGGGCCGAATGGCCTAATTCTACTCATATTCCTTATGACCTTATGACCTGAAGATGTAGGTGAGTCCACACTTGGAACACTGTGTTCAGGTCTGGTCGCCCTGCTATAGGAAGGTTGTTATTAAACTGGAATGGGTTCAGTTCTGGTCCACCTGTTAGAGGAAGGATGTTATTAAACTGTAAAAGGATGCAAAGCGTTTTGAGGGTGAAGACACTTTGGCCAATGGAGGGGTGCTCAAGAAGTCAGAATAGAATGGCACAGTGGCGCAGCGGTAGAGTTGCTGCCTTACAGCGCCGGAGTCCCGGGTTCGATCCTGACTGCGGGTGCTGTCTGTGCGGAGTTTTACGTTCTCCCCGTGACCGCGTGGGTTTTCCTGTTTCCTCCCACATTCCAAAGACGTGCAGGTTTGTTGGTTAATTGGCTTCTGTAAAATTGTCCCTAGTGTATGCAGGATAGAACTAGTGTAGGTCAGTGCAGACCAACAGGCCGAAGGGCCTGTTTCCATGCTGCATCTCCAAACTAAACTAAACCCAACTATACTAAGCTGGTGGAACCACATGGATGGAGGGAACTCAGAACATGAAGGGAATTCAGAAAATGACAGCAATGTTAATATTGATGGGTAACTGGATTAGGAAGCAATAGACCAACATACAGGTGGAGACGTGATGACTTGTAATGAACCACTGGAGGATGGAAGGCCATTTGGATGCCATTATTAAAGGGCCTGCATCCACGCTGTGTGATTCTATGACTCAGCTCAGTTAAAACACTGAGTCATCAGTCTCAGTTCATGTGATGTGCTATCCTATTGAAGCAGCATGCCACTTATGATCGCCAATTATTTTTCAATAAACATTTTGATGAGTTCTCTGAACAGGACGTTTTGTTGGGGCATCAAAGAAATTGAACTAGTGAATGGCAGTGCTGGCTTGAAGGGCCGAATGGCCTACTCCTGCACCTATTTTCGATATTTCTATGTTATGGGCAGAAAGCTGAAGAAGGGTCTCGACCCGAAACGTCGCCTATCTCCTTCGCTCCTTAGAAGACCAGTCTGAAGAAGGGTCTCGACCCGAAACGTCGCCTATCTCCTTCGCTCCTTAGATGCTGCTGCACCCGCTGAGTTTCTCCAGCTTTTTGTGTAACCCTCGATTCTCCAGCATCTGCAGTTCCTTCTTTAACAAAGAAATTGAACTAACTGCTGTGCAAATGTTATCTGAGCATCGTGTCAATACAGTCTTGCTGAACAACACGTTATCAGCAGGCAAGCGGGTACTAAATTCAGACTTTCACCTGACGTTAGTTGCTGGAAAGGAAAACATGGCAAAGTGAAGGGTTCTGTTTATCTGATCGGAAAGCACGAGATGATTTAGATGAGGCCTCGCTACCTTGCTAACGAGGTTCAGGAAGCAATCAGGCTGCTAAAGAGATAGAGTCTTCTTCTTGCGTACGGCGTGCACTGCCGGAACTTCTTCTATTTGATCTTTTGTTTGTGCACGTCGGGTTGATTGCATTAGTCGAAACAGGGTGGACCACGTGAAGGTTGCAATCTAAAGAGGTAGGGTGATAGAGTCATACAGCGTGGAAATAGGCCCTTCGGCCCATCATGCCCACACTGACACATGTCCCATCTACACTAGTCCCACTTACCCGCGTTTGGCCCACATCCCTCCAAACCTGCCCTATCAATGTATCTGTCGAAATGTCTCTTAAATGTTGCGATAGTACCTGCCTTAACTACCTGCTCCGGCAGCTCATTCCATACACCCACCACCCTTTGTGTGAAAATGTTACAACCAAAGATAACCTATAAGACCTTCCGACCTGGTGCCAGTGCTAATGCCAGGAATACCGTGCCCAGGTGGGCCGAAGGGTACGTTTCCGCGCTGTATCTCTCAACTTGTTCACACAGAGGGTGGTGGAATGCTGCCAGAGGAAGTAGCAGAGGCAGATACCACTATGATGTTGAATAGACATTTGCACAGGTACATGGATAGCAAGAACACAGGGAAGATTTACAAAGATGATGCCAGGACCTGAAGGGTTGAGCTATTGGGAGAGGATTGGCAGCCGAGGATTTTATCCCTTGGAGTGCAGGAGGCAGCAGCGGTGATCTTATACAGGTGTATGAAATCATGAGGGGAATAGACAGAGTGAGTGCACTAAATCTTTTATTCGATGGTAAGGGAATCAAAAACAAGAGGACATATGTTTGAGGTGAGAGTGGCAATATTCCAGGTGAACCTAAGGGGCAACTTTTTCACTTTTTCACTGCCAGAGGAGGTAGTTGAGGCAGATACTCCAACAGCTTTCAAAAGACATGTGGACAGCAACATGGAGAGGAAAAGTTCAGAAGATTATGGGGCAAACGTGGACAAAGGGACTAGCTTAGGTCTGAAGGCCCTCTTTCCAAGTTAAGAGTCATGAAGTTTAGAAGAAAATGGGCCAAACACAGGGAAAAAGGCACTTGGTACACAACTTGGTACACAATGCACGAACGGTTGAGTTGATGGGCTTGCTTCCGTACAATATATATCTGTGATGTAAACTAACTGGCATAGGGTCATGTTTCCATCTGGCAAATTCCTCTCAATGCTATGAAGGCAGAGAATAGTGGAGTGAGTGCAACATGGAGGTATTGTTCAATATGTCGAGATCAACATTCAGTAAGGTTTTGTGCAAAGGTTTTCCAAAGGGATGAGATGGGGGGGAGACACTCAGCCATCTCTTGCTCTCTTTCCATGGACAGAGCCGCTGAAGGCGACAGTGAGCCCGCGCAAGGTGAAGACCAGCGTGGGCAGCCGCGTCTCGCTCTCCTGCGCCGTGACCGGGGCCCAGGAGTACGCGGTCCAGTGGTACCGCAACGGCAAGATCGCCGCCCCGGGCAAGAACGTCCGCATCACCGGGAGCAACCAGGAGAACCTGGCCATGGACGGAATGGCCAACAGCGACGGAGGGGCTTACCAGTGCTTCGTGAGGAAAGGACGGGTGTCAGCACAGGGCCTGGCCCAAGTCATCCTGGAAGGTTAGTGTCCAGGCGACTGGTCGAATCCTTCTATTTGGAATGGAATGGAATACTTTATTGTCACATAGAAAGTAGATGCAGGAGTAGGCCTTCGAGCCAGCACCGCTATTCAATATGGTCATGGTTATCCAGAATCAGTACCCCATTCCTGTTTTTTTCCCCCATATCTCTTGATTCCGTTAGCCCTAAGAGCTATATCTAACACCCTCTTGAATACATCCAGTGAATTGGCCTCCACAGCCTTGAGTGGCAGAGAATTCCACAGATATTTGGGTGAAAAGGGTTTTCCACCTCTCAATCCTCAATGGCCTTCCCCTTATTCTTAAATGTGTGACAAGGCGCAGTGAAATTCTTTGCTTACATACCAAAGGTATGCAAATAGTGGCCACCTACTCCTTTGTTCTCCCCCCCTCCCCCACAGCGGTCCCCCCCATGCCGGGTCCTCCATTGTTCTTCCCCCCCCTCCCCACCCCTCACGGCGGTTCTCCCACGCTCTCATCGACCGCCGCCCTCTTTCAGAAATGGGCCGGGATTTAGAAGCTCTGGTATCATTTCAGTATATCTCGCTTGGGCAGCTTACAACCCAGCAATATGAGCATTGATTTATCTTCTCTTGCCAGCTTCTCTTGCTTTCCCTCTCACTCTGTCCCTCCCCCACGCTAGTTCTCCGACTAGTTTCACTGTCCTCCTGGTTAATTTTATTGTTTCTATGCCTTGTTGTCACCTTCCCCTCAGCCACAATGAACCATTCTACATTTCCTTGATCATTGTCTGATTTGAGCTGTCATTTTCACACCTTACCCCTCCTTATCTCTAGTCTCCCTCTCTCCTGGCTCTCGGAAGAAGGGTGTCGACCTGAAACGTTACCCATTCCTTCTCTCCAGAGAAGCTGCTTGTCCCGCTGAGTTACTCAATCACTTTGTGTCTATCTTCTGCATATTACCATATTTTCCATGTCCCAGAGTTTTCCCAGTACAAAAATAATTTAATCATGGGAGTGTCTATTCTATTTTCTCTAACACTCTCAATTTTCTGCAGTTCATATGACCCAGGCCCCCTTTTTATCACAAAGCAGCTCAATCTTCAGGATCAATGTAATAACAATGAATTATAGATGCTGGTTCATATATAGTGCACACAAAAGATACACAAAATGCTGAAGAATTTCAGACTGAAGAAGGGTTTCGAGCCGAAACGTCACCCATTCCTTCACTCCAGAGATGCTGCCTGTTCCGCTGAGTTACTCCAGCATTTAGTGTCTATCTTCAGTGTAAACCAACATCTGGAGTCCCTTCCTTTCAATAGATGTGTGTACCTTCAGTCTTAAGGCTCTTCTTAAAACCCATCCATTTGACCTCAATCAACTAGTCCTAAAGTCTCATTATACATGCTGGCATCGATTTATTCTTTGTAGCAGCTTGCAATGTTTTTCTTGTGTAAAGGGTTGTATGAATGTGATAATTACTCATCTCTAAGCTTCCCCCCAGCCTCAGCACTTGAATCAATTAAACTTTATTTTAGCAAAAGCGCGTCACAGATCACACACTGTGATCCCCACTGCGGTTTCCCCATCGCGGTTTCGATCCTGTGTCTATCTGTTCGAGCCCTCTAGGCCTCACGCAGACAGAGACACTCCAGAAGGGTACGCAGTCTCGAGCGTTCCTCTAGAAGATCGACCTTGAGCCTCGTGACCAAGGCCTTTTATATGCCCAGCGAACCTGAGGGCCGAACCACACGGGGGATGTCTTTCAATTACTCAATTACAGATATCGATTAACCCCATACATGACAGACATTTCCCTAACCCAATCATACAACAGTTCAATACATTGTATTCACAACGGACTTCGAGATGAAGTCAACTTGGAAACATTTACCCTGATTAACAGAACTCCTAGACAAGGCTCAACACCCACATCCAATCAACGTTCAGCAGAGTCAGATTCTGCAATATTATTTACAAGCTATTTACAAAGTGTATGTCTGGTTTGCAGTCATCTAATCCATTCTATGCATTTAGTACCAGATTGACAGGGCTTGCAAGGCTTCCCAGTCTTTGCTTGTGAATCGTATCTAAGTTCCAGATACTGTGGCACCTCTCGCAGCTGTCCCAGCTCTACAGAGAGTAATCCCAATTTGACCAAATCTCCCAGCAAGCCCTGAGACTTAACCCCATTTTGAAGTCCCGACTAGTCCAATGTAGCCAGGATTAACAAATGGAAGATGTTATTGCTGTTGATGAATTGGCACTCACACTCTATGTTTTATTGATAGGTGGTGTCGATAGCATGGAGATTGTGGCTCCCAAGTCCAAATCGCACCATAGAACTGGATAATAGAAACAACATAGAACAGGAGGTTATTCAGCCCATCTAGTCTGTGCTATCTCCAGCCCATACAAATTCCTTCTGAAAGCATTGATGGACTGTTTCCATATTCGAACGCAGCGAATCCTGATAGGAACCACTCTGTGCAAAAATATTTATCCTCTCGTCCTCCTTCTACCCTTCGTGATCTTGTACATGGTCAAATCTCTCAATCTTCTTCACCCCAGGGACAAGCGCACCAGTTTATCCAGTGTAATGTTAAAACTGAAATCCCCGCGTTCTTTCAACCATTCTAGTAAATCTCTCCTGCACCCCTTTCATGTTCTTCCTAAAGTGCAGCAATGAGAACTGGATAGAGTATTTGAGGTCTGTTTTTGAAAGATTCAACATTCACATTATTCCCTTTATCATGTCACGTTATTCCCTTTACCTTTTCTAAAAGGGGAGACAATCCTGAAATCGGAGGTGCAAAGGGACTTGGGAATGCTGGTGCAGGATTCCCAAAAAGTTAATCTGCAAGTCGAATCGGTAGTAAAGAAAGCAAACGCAATGCTAGCGTTTATTTCAAGAGGGCTTGTATACAGAAACAGGGGTGTAATGCTAAGGCACTATAAGGCGCTGGTCAGGCCACATTTGGAGTATTGTGAGCGGTTCTGGGCACCATATCCGAGGAATGATGTGCTGGCTCTGGACAGTGTCCAGAGGATGTTTACAAGAATGATCCCAGGAATGAGTAGGTTAACATATGATGAGCATTTGGCGAGGATGTTTCCACTAGGGGGATATCTAGGACTAGAGGTCACAGACTCAGAATTAAAGGACGTTCTTTTAGGAAGGTGACGAGGTGGAATTTCTTTAGTCAGAGGGTGGTGAATCTGTGGAATTCTTTGCCACAGAAGGGTGAGGAAGGATGTGCTGGCTCTGGAGAGGATCCAGAGGAGGTTTACAAGAATCATCCCGGAGGAATGAGTGGGTTAACATATGATGAACGTTTGACAGCACTGGGCCTGTACTCACTGGAATTTAGAAGAATGAGGGGGGACCTCATTGAAATGTATAGAATAGTGAAAGGCTTGGGCAGAGTGGATGCGGAGAGGATGTTTCCACAAGTGGGAGAGTCTAAGACTAGAGGTCATAGCCTCATTATTAAAGGATGTTCCTTTAGGAAGGAGATGAGGAAGAATGTCTTTAGTCAGAGGGTGGTGAATCTGTGGAATTAATTGCCAAAATGTGCACATGATCATAAAAGGGACACAGAGGAAGAAACAGTTTTACACAAAGAGTGTTTTTTATCTGGACTCACTGCCTGTGAAGATGAAAGTATGGATCTGTGCCTTCAGAATGAAACTGGATGTGACATGTTACAGTTCAAGGGTCAAGAGTGTTTTATTGTCATATGTCCCAGATAGAACAATGGAATTCTTACATGCAGCAGCACAACAGAATATGTAACACACAAACACACACACACACACACACACACACACACACACACACACACACACACACACACACACACACACACACACACACACACACACACACACACACACACACACACACACACACACACACACACACACACACACACACACGACCAAATTGCAAACCTGTTGGGCCCGTCCCCCAATACACATACATATGTATATACACACATGCGTACGTACGTACACATATAAAACAAACTATGATAGTGAAATAATAACAATAATAGTCTATGTAGTTCAGAGCTTATTTGGAGTTTGGAGTGTTTAATAGTCTGATGGCTGTAGGGAATAAGCTGTTCCTGAATCTGGATGTTACAGTTTTCAGGCACCTGTACCTTCTTATCGATGGCAAAGGTGAGATGAGTGTGTAGCCAGGGTGGTGTGGGTCACTGATGATGCTGGCTGCATTTTTGGGGTTAAGGCTAATATTGTGAGCAATTTTGGGCCCCATATCTAATGAAAGATGTGCTGGCTCTGGAGAGGGTCCAGAGAAGGTTTACAAGAATGATCCCAGGAATGAGTAGGTTAACCTATGATGAGTGTTTGTTGGCACTGGACCTGTACTCACTGGAGTTCAGAAGAATGAGGGGGCAACCTCATTGAAATGAACAGAATAGTGAAAGGCTTGGAGAGAATGGATGAGGGGAGGATGTTTTCACTAGTGGGAGAATCTTGGACTGGACGTCATAGCCTCAGAATTAAATAACGTTCTTTTAGGAGGGAGATGAGGAGAATTTTCTTTAGTCAGAGGATGGCGAATTTGTGGAATTCATTGCCACTTGATTGAATGGCGGATTAGACTTGATGGGCCGAATGGCCTAATTCTACTCCTATCGCTTATGACCTTATGACATCATGCCTTCCCATAATTTGTGGGAACTCTCCTGAGGAATGATGTTGTCTTCTCCACTTGCACCACTAAAGATAGACGCAAAATGCAGGAGTAACTCAGCGGGTCAGGCAGTATCTGTGGAGAGAAGGAATATGTGACGTTTCCCTCTTCCCTGACTCTCAGTCCGAGGAAGGGCCTGGACCCGACAGGTCGCCGATACCTTTTCCTCCAGCGTTTTGCGACTGCCTTTGGCGTAAGCCAGCACCTGCAGTTCAATCCTACACAGGCTAAACCGCTCTCACACCCGACCCACAGTTTCACCGGGTAGTGTCAGGAAGAACGAGAAAAGAGTGAGAGCATAAACGAGGCATGTGGTGTTAATTTCCCCTCGTAGAGCGTGTCACTTTGTCATCCAATAATGTCACTTTTAAATCATCTGATGCAAGATGTGCCATTTGCTGATGAAATTGCAGTTTAATCTTGGCAGGGAGATTATATTTGGCAAATTTAGAGAATGCTAAGGGTACCTCCTGATCTGGTTGCCACGGCGACAGTCTCGTGTGGCATATTGATAATCCATAATGATGTAAAAGGAAGGGGTCTTATCACATAGTGACAGTAGGAAAGATTTCAAAGACACACAAGTCTCACTGGGAGAATAATGTCCTCTTTCATCTCTGGAAAAGCCGATCACAGGAATAAAAAAAGGGTGGCTGCGCATTCGGAGTGCACTCGCCGAGTTATCTACAGTGCGCCGGGTTTCGTGCGGTGCACAAAAGCCTCGAGCTTCTCTTTCTTCTGAGGGTCGGCCGCATTAGGTGAGAAGAAAGTTAGGGGTTTCGGGGCGAAGACGCCAGGTTTCACTGCGGCCTGCTGGGAGAGAACCGTGGGATTGAGCCCACCCTGGTCCCTCAGCCCTCGCCTCGCCCCTGACCCACCAAAGGCATCTTGGAACCACCACGTCAGCATTCATTTTTAACAACCACCGCTATTTTTAAAACACCTGGTTTTGACATTAAGATGCTCGTACTGTGTCAAGATTCTTCAGCTGATTTAAGATGGGATTTTTATTCCATGCATGAATAACCGTGAACAGCGACGCGTTCATTGATCAGTACGAAATCTCACCGAGAGCCTTCTTCCTTTAGAATGTAAAGCCTCTTCCAGATATTTTTCTCTCTGAATATTTATTTGAAATTATCTACGAAACAGGCCTGAGCTGAAAGGCTCACTGGTAAGATATAAACGCCAATGAACAGTTCCGAGGCATCGGATTAAGCCACGCGTTTTTTGGTTCACTCAGATGGATCTTCACTGCGAATCTATGGAATTCTTTGCAACCGAATGCTGCGGAGGCCAAGTCAATGGATATTTTTAAGGCAGAGATAGATAGATTCTTGATTCGTATACGGGTGTCAGGGGTTATGGGGAGAAGGCAGGAGAATGGGGTTGAGAGGGGAAGGTAGGTCAGCCATGATTGAATGGTGGAATAGATTTGATGGGCCAAATGGCCTAATTCTGCTCCTGTCACATGAATTTATAAACTTAATTGATCGATATCCTGGCTGTCTGATTAGCCACTGCTCCACAAAACTTAATTCCCTTGCTCAACCCAAATCTTTCTATCTCATTCTTGTAAACGTCAGGAATTTTTTTATTTTTCTGGATTTCCCTTGCACATTTCTTTACTGAACCATACGTTCCCCTTCCCCCCCCCCCCCCCCCCCCCCCCCCGCCCGCCCTCCACAAACAACTATGTTGGCACAATATACTGGACACAATATAAACAAGTGCTGGAGAAACTCAGATGGTCAGGCAGCATCTCTGGAGAAAAAGGATTGATGACGTTTCCGGTCGGGACCCTTCTCCAGACCCGACCCGAAATGTCACCCGTCTTTTTTCTTCATAAATACTGCCTGACCTGCTGAGTTACTCCAGCTTTTTGTGCCTGTGCTGTTTTATGTTATAAAGGGGGAGATTGTGATGCCCCTGTTGCAAGCTCAACGCTACTGCCCAGTTTCACCTTTTTTCCATTCAGAAGGAACCCGTGCCTGCCAGCAGAGACGGCCCCAGCAAGGAGTCAATGCAGGATGAGAGAAAAGAAAAATAATTGAAGCATGAAATGCGGATTGTGCCTTTTTTCCAGATACCAGATACAACGTGCCCTATTTCCTAGTGAGCTCTCGAGGGACTATTTCAATAAGCAGATTAGTGAATATGAAAGAAAAGTGACAGAAATTTAAATTAACACAGCGACTTTCTTTAAAGCTCTGAATAAAGTCTTGCCAAAGTACTTAAGGATGTTTCCAGCTAATAATAACACTTAGAAAGCAGCTGTCATCCTGGCATTTATTCCGAAAATCAACTGTGCTCGCAATTTGATTCAAGTCCCCTTGATCGTTTGTGTCTCCACATTGATCTTTACTCTCATTCTGTGTTAGCTAATGCAGTGACCGTGGAAAAAACACCTCCAGTTTAAGGGTTCTGATGAGCTATTGAACCTGAGAGCATGAAGGGGCTGGATTATTATGGGTGCAGTGCAACGCTAGGAATTGGTACCACCGGACATGTATTGGATGTGGAATAGTGAAAGGCCTGGATAGAGTGGATGTGGAGAGGATGTTTCCACTAGAGTAGGGTAGAGTCTAGGACCAGAGGGTCACAGCCTCAGAATAAAAGGACGTACCTTTAGAATGGAGATGTGGAAGAATTTCTTTAGTCCGAGGGTGGTGAAACTGTGGAATTAATTGCCTCAGAGGGCTGTGGAGGCCAAGCCAATGGATATTTTTAAGGCGGAGATTGACAGATTCTTGATTAGTACGGATGTCAGGGGTTATGGGGAGAAGGCAGGGGAATGGGATCGAGAGGGAAAGACAGATCAGCCATGATTGAATGGTGGAGTAGACTTGATGTGCCGAATGGCCTAATTCTGCTTGTATAATGTATGAACATGAGCTAAAGAGGGGTGGGTGCCTGGAACACACTGTCAGGGGTGGTGGTGGAGGCAGATACGCCTTCAAGGTCGGCTGCAGGAGACACTCCCAGGACACAAAGGCATTCGGGCGAGGAGAGGAGATGCTCAGTAGTTGATGTATCAATGAGGAGTGGAGAGGGCCGCTCCAGTACATCAAGGACTGGACTTTGGGCTTTTTGTAAATGACGCTAAAATATGGCGACTCATGCATGTGATTAATGCAAACGGCATTTCACTGTCTAGAGCACACGTGGCAATAAAGCACCATTGTTCACTATTAAACATTGTAGATCCGACCTAGTCACCAAGCAGAGGAGTATGACAACAAAGAAGTCTTCCTGTCATTGTAGAGGGCTTAGTTTAGACCAAATCTGGAAAATTAGGTCCAGTTCTGTCTCCATACCTCGCAGCGGCAGAGACCCAGGTTCGATCCTGATGTCGGGTACTGTCTGCGTGGAGTTTTCACATTCTCTTTATGACCATGTGGGTTTTCTCTGGGTGATCTGGTTTCCTCCCACATCCCAAAGACATGCTGGTTTGCAGGTTCATTGGCCTTTGTAAATTGACCCTAGTGTGCAGGGAGTGCGAGTAGACGTGGGATAACATAGAACCGGAGTTAATAGTTGAATGATGGTTGGCATGGGCACAATGGGCCGAAGGGCCCCTTTCCAAATTGTATCTTTCAATCAATTAATCAATCCCTCAAGGATAATACTTGCCTGTATGCAATCAAATAGCTTCCTAGGATGACAGGTTGATTGGACTATGGTGTTTGGAAGAATGAATAATGATATAATGTGTATATGATCTATAAGATTATATAGAAGATGATCTGTTTGGGTTTCCTCCAGGATCTCCAGTTTCCTCCCACACTCCAAAGACATGTAGGTTTGTAGGCTGATTGGCTTGGTCTAATTGTAAATTGTCCCCAGTGTGTGTGTGTGGGATGGCCTTTTTTGCGCTGTATCACAAAGCTAAACTAAACTAATTAAACGCCACTATCATGTCTTGCAAAAGCCTCATAAACGGCATTATCACATCCAGCTACTTATCAGACATGATTGATGTGACATCAGTAACATAATGTCACATCGTGGAAGATGGCGATGGTTAATCTTTGCGTGCTGGTCCCAGAGGAAGATCTACTATCATCCGATAGTATCGTCCACCTCTTTTAAATCAATTTTTATGCCTGCAAAAATTGAATCATATTAAACATAGAAACATGGACAATAGGTGCAGGAGGAGGCCTTTTGGTCCTTCGAGCCTGCACCGCCGTTCATTGTGATCATGGCTGATCATCCACAATTAGTAACCTGTGCCTGCCTTCTCCCCATACCCATTGATTCTGCTAGCCCCTAGAGCCCTATCTAACTCTCTTTTATATTCATCCAGTGAATTAACCTCTACTGCCTTTTGTGGCAGAGAATTCCACAAATTCACAACTCTCTGGGTGAATTTTTTTTTTTCTCATCTCAGTTTTAAATGACCTTCCTTTTATTCTTAGACTGTGGCCCCTGGTTCAGGACTCCCTCATCATTGGGAACATTTTTCCTGCATCTAATTGTATACGTTTTCCTGCATCCTTTTATAATTGTATACGCTTCTATAAGATCCCCTCTCATCCTTCTAAATTCTGCACTCTGTTTCTGTTCCATGTTGTATACATGTGTTTGTCTTGATTGTGTGTATGCATAGTGGCATCTGATCTGTTTGGATAGAATGCAATGAAAGCTTTTCACTGTGCCTCAGTAAAAAAACTACACCTAAACCTAAGCCTTGGGGTGGGGGAGCACAGTGGCGCAACTGTAGAATTGCTGCCTTACAGCGCCAGAGACCCGGGTTCGATCCTGACTCCGGCTGCAATCTGTGCGGAGTTCATACATTCTTCCTGTGACTGCTTGGATTTTCTCTGGGTGATCCGGCTTCCTCCCACATAGATTGATACAGCGTGGAAACAGGCCCTTCAGGCCAACTTGCTCACACCGAACAACATGCCCCATTTACATTAGCCCCACCTGCTTGCGTATGGCCCGTATCCCTTTAAACCTGTCCTATCCATGTACCTATCTAAATGCTTCTTACATGCAATATTACCTCCTCCGGCGGCTCACTCCACACACCCACCACCCTTTGTGTAAAAACGTTACCCCTCAGTTCCTAGTAAATCTTTTCCCCTTCACCTTAACCCTGTGTCCTCTGGTTTTCAATTCCCTTATTCTGGGCAAAAGACTGTGCGCCTACCCAGTCTGTCCCTCTTGCACGCCAAAGACTTACAGGTTTGTAGGTTAATTGGCTTTAGTGAGTTGTCCCCACTGTGTGTAGGTTAATGTACGGGGTGATCTCTGGTCGGCATAGACTCATTGGGCTGAAGGCCCTGTTTCCGCACTGTATCTCTGAAGTCTAATGTACTGGAGAGAGCCTCAAGGTGCTGTCAGATTAGGATTTTTTGGGTAATTATTCACAGGATCTAAATTTAGTTTAGAGATACAGCGCGGAAACAGGCCCTTTGGCCCACCGGGCCGCAACGACCAGCGATCCCCCGCAAATCAACACTACCCTACACACACTAGGGCCAATTTTACAATTATACCAAGCCAACTAACCTGTACGTCTTTGGAGTGTGGGAGGAAACCGAAGATCTTGGAGAAAACGCACAAACTCCGTACAGCCAAGCACCCGTGGCCGGGATCGAACCCGTGGTCTCTGGCGCTGTAAGGCTGCAACTCTACCGCTGCGCCGCCGTGCCGCCCTAATATGATATCCCTTTCCTCCATTCTGCTTGCAGACGGAACGCCCAAGGTGATCTCGTCCTTCAGTGAGAAGGTTGTGAATCCCAACGAGCCCATCTCGCTGATGTGCAACGTGAAGGGCACTCCCTCCCCCACCATCACCTGGACCCTGGACGACGATGCGGTCTCCAGAGACGGAAGCCACCGCCTCAGCCAGTACGTCACCAAGGAGGGCAACACGGTCAGCCACCTCAACGTCACCAACACTCAGGTCCGCGACGGCGGAGTCTATCGGTGTGCAGCCAATAACTCTGCCGGAGTCGCCATGTATCAGGCTCGAATAAACGTAAGAGGTGCTTGTCAAATTAGCTCCTCAGAACACATAGTTCATTTCATTAGGATTGTGTATTCCATGCATTATTAAGTTCTGTTTCTGATTTCTTTTCCAAAAAAATGGTCCTCTTTTTGTTGCTGTTTATTTTACAGATAAATTGATGTCCTTGCTATTTACCCATTTATTTTATCTCCTTCCACCCTCTCCTGCCAACTGAGTTATATATCTTGTTGCTGTCGGTTATGACTTCCTTTGTTTTTAGATTATCAGAGGAATGATTTTGAACACCCTGTAAGGTCTTGCGTTTTGTAGGTTGCATTCACATGATGTCATAGTGTGCAAATTATCAGCCTTGTACCTAGTCTTGGCGCACGTCTCCGAATCTCTGCCTGTTGTCGTGTAATTGTCTTTATCAAGTGATCTTCAGTCAAGCCATGTTTACCTCGGTTGGTGCTTTGGACTTCCCTGGTGTGATGCCAATTGGATCTCATGACTTCCAGCCAAATCAATTCCATGTGGTTCGATACGATAGAACTTTATTTATCCAGAGACAAATTAATCTGCCAACAGCCATAAAAGGAAAGATACATGAAACCTGAACTTAAAGTGATGAGTGGAAAGGATTGGGGATGTGCAAAGATTGGAGAGGAGGTGAATGGGGGAGTCAGTCTATCCCACGACAGAAGGGGGAGGAGTTGTACAGTTTGATTGCCACAGGAAAGAAGGATCTCCTGTGGGCGTTCTGTGCTGCATCTTGGTGGAACCAGTCTGTTGCTGAAGGTGCTCCTCCGGTTGACCAGTGTGTCATGGAGGGGGTGAGCTGTATTGTGCAACATGCTCTGGAGTTTGAGGAGCATCCTCCTCTCCAAGACCACCTCCCTTTAATCCAACTCCACCCCCAGGACAGAGCCAGCCTTCCTGATGAGTCTGTTGATCCTATTGACATCCGCAGCCTTCGCCCTGCTACCCCAGCACACAACAGTGAAGAGGATGGTACCGATTACCACCAATTGGTAGAACATCTGCAGCATCTTACTGCAGATTTTGAAGGAGCGGAGTCTTTTCAAAAAGTACAGCCGGCTCTGTCCGTTCTTGTACAGGTCCTCAGCGTTCCTGGACCAGTCCAGTTTACTGTCCAGGTACATTCCAAGGTCTGACAACTTCTGCAAATCAATCAGCCATAAGCCAAACTGTACTATTTATCTGTGTAGGAAGGAACTGCAGATGCTGGTTTAAAACGAAGATAGACACAAAATGGTGGATAACTTAGCGGGACAGGCAGCATCTCTGGAGAGAAGGAATGTGTGACATTTTGGGTCGAGATCCTTCCTCAGTCGGGGGAAAGGGAAAACAAGAGATATAGACAGTGATGTAGGGAGATATAGAACAAATGAATTAAATATATGCAAAAAAGTAACGATGATAAAGGAAACGGGCCATTGGTACCTGTTTGCTAGGTGAGAACAAGAAACTGGTGCAACTTGGGTGTGGGAGGGATGGAGAGATATATAAATAAGTACTATGAATAAGTATTATTTACCTAACATGTTGGAGGTCCGTGTGGGGAAGTTCAGGCGAAGGGCCTGTTTCCATGTGGTATGACTCTATAACTGACCTTATGTGCTTTTCTCTTTTGCATTGTTATAATTTTTTAATCGTATTAATTTCTTAATTTCTTTTGTCTTGTGATGGCTGAACAACAACACTTCTGCCTCCAAAGTTCTGAACAATTTACTGTCCACAAACACCAGAACCTCCAGCTCCTTCATGCAAGCAGAGGCGCCACCGCATAATATACCCCGAATCTGAGCATCTAAGGGCAGTAGTTTAAAGGCAATGTTGTCGCAGGAATGATTTAGTTAAGTTTAGTTTAGAGATTCAGCTCAGAAACAGGCCCTTCGGCCCAACGAGTTCATGCCGCACACACTATATACTAGGGACAATTAACATTTTTTTTTTAACCAAAGCCAATTAACCTACAAACCTGCACGTCTTTGGAGTTTGGGAGGAAACCGGAGCACCCGGGGAAAACCCACACGGTCAAGGGGAG